>LGSN01001252.1:0-11055 GCA_001314375.1 Phytophthora podocarpi
TTTCTGTACTGGTATATTACCGGTAATAATGTATCGATATGTTTGCTTCGGAACCTATAAGTGGAAATGAATCATAATCCTGCAATGTGATTGGTCACTCTTATATGAGGCTGTCCACTATAAGCGGAGGAAGTCAGTATGCTCCTTTCTGCAAGGACAAAATTGCTTTTCATCTCTTTCTTTCTTGTTTGCGTGGCGAGATTCCCCACAGCGCATATTGCTGTTTCGTCTCGAAAAATTACCTTTTCAAACGAAAGTATGATGCCATTTTCACCACAGGTGGCTATTAATAGCACCAAACAACTTGCTTTGCATGAGATGGTAATCCATGTTTCAATGCGAAATCCCGTCTACAGTAGACGACAGTCGTTTATTTGAATGGAGGCACTGGCAACAACTTTGCATTGTTTATTTGGGAATTGAGAATTATTCTAATCAATTGTGTGTAAGTGAAAGTAAGGAGAAAATTCATCTGGTGGCGTGTCATCAATGGGCAGCACTGAGACATTGGATGTATTAGCGGTGCCTCAGCCCCTGTCGTGAGATTTCCTGGGAGAGAAATTCGAGCTACTTTTGAGGCGACGCAAAATTGTCAATAAGACTTCTGCTGTCCTCGCTTTCTATCCTATCGAATCTCCAGTGACCGTTGGTAGAGTTGTAGCGGTTTTACAACTTTAAGCATCAACCACGTGTGGTCGGGTGTTACTCTATAGCTTTTTAATCGGCTGCGAGGTGGTCCGCTCGAATATTGCTGCATACAGACGCTATTTTGCAGGACGGTTTCTGATCTTCTTTTCGTTCGCATCGTTGCTGCTCTAGCGGTGGTGACATTACTAAATCAAGTCTCCACCGGAGAGTCAACCATTTCCTTATTTAATATAGTACAAATAGTTACTGTTGGTATCGCGATGGTGAAAATGATATGGCACAAGCTAGTGGACGCGACGGTCAAAATCCATGCAAAACCACGTGGCGATTGAGAATGAGAACGATCATATCATCCGACAGGCTGTAAAAGACAGTTATGCGGACAGTCATTTCACAAGGAATCGTTCATTCCGATGTTCTCGTCTATCTGAACCAAGACAGACTTAAAGCCAAAGATCTTCCACTTCTGTTGAGCGACTTGGCTTGAACGTGAACATCATGCTGTTGCTGGATGTGCCGAAGAGGGAAATTTAGGTGACTCTGTCGACGATAAAATGCAGTCCAATCGATTAGGACGCTTGTGACCTTCGAAATGTAGTTTTTATCCTGTTCCAGAGCAGCCTCCCGCCGTTTTACAACTAAACTGGTCATTTACAAGAACAGCGAGGCATTTGGAAATACACCGAACAATGACCATCTAGAAATGAATTCGGGGATTCTGAAGTTAGGTAGGTGTATGGAGAAATATGCACTTACTGTGGAAGTGCAGCGGGTTGGTATTGGCAGTGGAGTACCGGTGGGAGAAGGAGCGACCGACATCCCCAAACAAATTGTGTCGTTGCAGTGTACTCGCAAGGAGTTCGGCCACGCTCTACAAAGGGAAATAGCATCCTGAGTAGTTCGAACATCATGCTTATGCCATCGGATAAGGATCTATTAGTTGCTGGTCTCGAAGTTCCATCTATCGGCAGCACAGTCCGTTCGAGTGGGAAACTGTTACCTTGCGGCGAACGCGCTGAACTAACTGAAGAGCATTGTAGATGTTTACAGACAGAGAAGCTTATGCGTGTTTGGAATGGAAAAGGAAGCGAACTTCTTGACTGCTGCAGTCTCTGATTCCAACGTTGAACTTCTTGGACGACGGATATGCTCATACTATTATAGTACTAGATACTGGGCGGAGGTGGTGATGGCGAAGAAGGCGATCGAAATGAAGGCCACATCTGACAGGCTGTGCCAAAACTACTAGATCTAATTACATGGAATCAAGTGGTGATACTGCTAACCAATTTGCAAAGTGTATGATCTACTCGATATTGAGATGGCACATGCTGAGGACAGCCAGATCAAATTGACCTGATGCAGGTGTGAGTGATATCGTCGATTTGCTTCCATCTTACGATGGATCTGGATGAATAAGCTCATTTCCTGCAAGTTCGTCCTGTGTCAGATTCAGTTGTGCGAGGTTTCAATCGGCGTTGCTTCGCTGCAGAAATACTAATCGAAAGTTATACCGATCGGTGCAAATTTCGACTATTCATGGTATACATGCAACTTTTGTGGTTATGCCTCGAAATAATTACCTTGCTGGGTATGTTGACAGGAACGATGTTGCAAGCATGATGCTTCAGAGGATGCACTGCCAATGTCTGGCGTATTTCTTGCCCTGTTTTCATGTAAGGTTTACCGCCACTACTTCACTACTTACATGTATTAGAGCAAAATGATTAAGGTGCCCGGTTGTCTCTGACCAGGATTAAGATTTGCGACCACGCTGTCATGTTGGTTCGACATTATCATTTTTGCCCATGTCTCCTAATGCACTTGTCGCCGTTGCGTATTTGCAAATTTGTTCTTGTCCAACGAAGCAAGTCTACGAGAGGGTCTATATCCTAAAACACCGTGAAGACCACCATTCTAAGCGAAACTAATAAAAATTCGCGCAGTAACTTATGTTTGTTTTTCGATTCCATCGTGAAGTAGCGTCACGAGAGGAGTGCACTGGCATTTGCAACCAACTTGCAAATATCATCGTTGGTAGCAAGTTAGCGAATCCAGCACGGCGACGAGAGAATTCCAGTTCGAATATAGCCTCTGTAGTTGCATCGGGAATAACTAAAGCGCAAAATGCATATTCATTTTGTTTTTCGAGGCCATTTCGAAGAAGAACGACAAGAGGTACAATGATACAACTTTGCGTGAACGTATCGCAGTTCCCTCTTCAACTGTAAGATATTCAGTCTCTGATATTCTTTCTGGGTATCCGATCCACAGCGAAGAAGGGCTACAACATGTGAGGTAGACCTAGACATCATTTCTCTCTAGTTGAAGCGACACTGGCGATGAAGTTGCGCCTGCAGCAACAATATTGCTGCGAATTCCAGTCGTAGCCAAAATCGCCACGCTGCTCTTTCGTTGGACAGGCTCCACATCGAAAACGTACCACAAATAGAGAATCAATCGGTGGTCATGATCGTATAGATTGCACTGTCGATAGCAAGGTCGGCTAAACCACGCGCAGTTGTTCTTGTTGATCGTTGGCCCAGGGGTGTGAAAGGCCTACGTGGATAGTTTTGCAGCGATTCGTAGTAGTAATCAACAACTTTGCCGTTGCGAAGCCCTGTCTTATCAGTCTCACAGTCTAAAGGACGGAACAACAAGTGTAGTGACGGCGAAAAGCGCAATACGATAAATGAAGCGAACGGGCATCCAGTGCTGATATGGTTGGTAAAAGATCTCCTACTAACACATTTATCCAGGTCTATATGTACATGCTTGGAGGGTAATTCGCTTAAGCCCAGTTTCTAAGAGACGATATTTGATGGGCTTAACCCTAAGAGTATCGTTCGTGCTGGCACAAATAGTATTTACTTGTATAATATCACTCCGACTACACTTCGTTAAGGTTGCAAAGAAGTTCAACTAAAAGAGTACTCTGGTTGCATATTGTGTGCAATAAGGCATGAGGCACTCCAAAATGGTGAACTAATTTCACCAGTAATCGAAAATTTTGAAGAATGGAGACAACAATTAAAGGTTTTTAGTAACGAATGTGGTATTAAAACTACTTAGTAGCAATAACGATGTAAATTCCCGTGCATATTTAATCCTCTAGTTACACTTGCGGCAGCACCGAACAAATGTAGTAGTCAGCTTGATCATAATATCATCTTACTGAAAAGCACGTTAGTTGCAGTTAAATGTTTCATTCTACCAGGTCCTAGATAATGTGACGGAAACTCTGGTCTTTACTGAACGTATGTTAGCCCTATTAGATAGCGCTCGAAGTACTCGTAGTTCGCGGCTTTTTTCAGTGCATCCTCACCTAAACTATTCAGCCCCAAGGAATACTTGACATACCATTCCGGTCTCTTCGCCGCGGTCTAAATACTCGTCTTCGCAGACGGCTCTTCTAAGTCGTCAATCTTGCTGATCAGGTTTGGTTTAGGAAAACGAAGCTCCTCCAGACGAATAATGTGGTCATCCGTCGTGTTGACATAATCTCTGTAGATATTGAACTCGGCAGTACTTCTGCGTATAGTCGCTTTCTCTCGCTTCAAATCCAGCTTCTGCCAGACATCATACGTGGAGAGGCCTTGTTTCAACCAGCCTTCATTTCGATACTTGTCGAGTTTGTTTACGAATTCCATCAAGAACTGGTAATTCGGATGAGTTGTGAGTGCTATTCCTTTCAGCTTCTCCAGGCCCAAACTCGCTACCACTTCTCTCCGGGGAACCAAATCTGTTGCCCAGGATTTCAATTTGTTTTTCACAAAACTTTTGTAGTACATGTAGTTCGGGTGGGACAGGAAAGCATCTCCAGAAAGCTTGTCTAGTTTTTAACTTCGCCATGACATCGTCCAGAGCCAAATTGCTATTCATCCAGGACCTCATTTGGTTGACCACGAATTCATCGTAATACTTGTAGTTCACAGCATCTGTACGCGCAGCTCCTGTCAGCGTGTTCAGTCCTAATCTCACCAAAACATCGTCTGTGGAGAGGTCGTTCTTCCCCCACACCAAGGCTTGTCCGCTCACAAATTCGTCGTAGTACTTGAAATTCGGGCTGGCCGTAAGCACATCACCTGGCAGTTTTTCAAGGCCCAAGTATACCATATCTTCGTCGGGGGTAAGCTCCTTCTTCCTCCAAATCGGCAGTTGAGAAGTCACGAAGTCGTCGTAGTACTTATAGTTCGAAGCTGTTGTGAACGCGGTGGTGGACAACTGGTCCAGTTTCAGCTGCTTCTTGACGAAATCGAGCGATTTTCCATTCTTGGACCATATTTCCAGCCTCGTGTTTATTGGCAACGCTGGCGATACTTTTTCGCTAAACGAATTGGATAATTTGGACATTGATAGCTGAATGTTTTCATGGACTTGAGCGACTTGAAAGACTCCAGAGGTGCTCTCTCCTCCGAGTCGGTCAAACTCGACTTATCAACTTCAGAGTCGTCATTAGCGTCATCGATGTTCTTGAAGGAGTAGCTGGAGACAACATTGGCGTTATTCGATTTGTCCACCCTCAAAAACCTTCTTGTGCTGGTCACAGCGACGATGGAATTGGCATAGGACAGGGTAGCGATCGAAGCCACCATCGACATCTTGGATTGGTCGGTCTCTGTAGCCGCCGAGACGGCATCGTTGCCGGCAAGAAGAGAGACCGCTGCGACGAGTAGAGCGCGGGACCACCGCATAATTTCAGAACTGAGGTCTCATTCGATTCTGTGTTGCCAACCAATCCTACTGGTGTGTGCGACGACGAAGATCCAGATTAGGCAAATCTTTTCAGATTATCATACACGTACTTTCCTTCCTACGGCTGGTCACAAAACAGCAATAACATGGTAGAAATATCATGAGCTTTGCAGGCGTCATGCTCAACTTAGTGAGGAAGCCTACTATCCTTGGGAGCCCATATTGTATTCCTGTTTAAGGGTATTCCTATCGCAGGTGTACCAATTGTATGATTTCCACTAATTTGGCACACTCGATGGATCAGAATGGCTCACAAAATACCATTGCAGCATCGTAAATGCTCGGTACACATGTACATGTACTTCTCGACAACGCTACGATGCACGGTGGTTTCGATGATGCTGCGCTGACCAAGGTGACTGCCCCCCCCCCCGCGCCTAACACATTCCTTTTTGACAATTTTAAGAGATGAGAGAGAATATTTAGTTGATCTTGTAAGCGGTTAAACCGCACTACCGGTGGTATTCCTGCTGTAGTGTATTTCACGTCTGGGGCTACCACCGAGGGGCTTTCCTGTTTACAGAAATTGCTCCCACTTCTGGTAACCAACTTCAAAACATCTTATTAGGGGTATTTAAAAAATGAAAGGAAATACAGAGGATGCTAGCATGGCGGTCATCTCCCTTTAGTCACGGAACGACCGCGTCAACATAGCTCGTCAACGTCCGAGTCTTGGCAGTCTCAGGATCGTCATTTAAGCATCGCGTGAAGTCTAACTTATACTCGTCAAAATGAATAACTCAAGACGAATCTATATTGAAAGGGTATTTGACATTAGTGGTATCGAAATTGGGAGCGGAATCTGTACTGGTACATGTACAAGGAAAAGGAACCTCCGTCTGGAAATCACTGTTTGCGGTACGGTAATAATTGGGAGTTAATTCTGTTTTTGAGTTGAGAGCGTTGCGTGTCGAGACGAAAAAGCAAATTTTAGTGGAACCCACCAGTTAGTACAATAATCTGCCTCAATAAAGAAGTCACGAATTTTATACAAACTCCAAGATAGTAAGTTGTCATAGGCAGGCGTACTTGGCGCTGTCTACGCCCGTACGTATACATTGTAAGTTTTTCCGTATTCTTTATTGAGGCAGATTACTGTACCAACGACGCGACTCCTCAAAAGTCCCCCGAATGGAGCTGCATCGTTGCCCCCGCTATACTTACATTCATTTAGGAAACGTTATGTGACCAGGCTACTTCTAAAGGGGCATTCGTGTTTGACTGCCCCTTTGAACAATTCAACTCTAAGAGAAAATAGGAGCAAAACTCCATCATTTCGGTGTACGCTGCCATTGTATACTGTTTATTAGGCAATGGGCATCACCTTTTGGTACATGTACTTTTATGGGATGACCAAAAACCTTTAAATGGGCTTTTTGTACGTTTTATGATGAAATGCCCCTTTAGAAGCAGCCTGTCCGCGTGACTTTGCAAAAACGCATGTTTCGTATGGTTTACGATAATCGTCTATTTTCGCGATGGGAAATGACAAAATGTGCGGGCGAAGTCTCAGTAATTCGTTTTATAAAACTTATTACTTGCACGTACATTATTGAGATATTTATTGTCAATTCCGTCTAAATTTGTCGATGTTAGCCGGTTATTAATAGCTGGACGGCCCCAATACAATTCACAAGTCATTTATGTCAAACG
Organism: Phytophthora podocarpi; assembly: GCA_001314375.1. Lineage (NCBI taxonomy): Eukaryota > Oomycota > Peronosporomycetes > Peronosporales > Peronosporaceae > Phytophthora > Phytophthora podocarpi. The sequence continues at coordinate 7,057 of LGSN01001252.1, forward strand.
ACCGCAATAAAAACATATGTTCTTGGAATTTCACTTAAGTCCGGTTTCGTACTGTATATAAAAATGTTTATAGTCCATTGAAGTGATTTAGCCGATTTTTCGGCGGTTTCGTTCTGTCGATTCAACAAACCGTACGCAAAATGGTAACATCGTTGAGTTCTACTCGTCGCATACATGTACGTACATGTATGCGAAAGTTTAGCACAATCAAATCCTGGATAATAATAACATGGCGATGTCGAATTCATACTGTACACATGTTTTGGCAGTTTCCCATTTCGATGGTACAAACCCTGGCTACAAGCAAATCACAAAATAGTTTCGCATCTTCGCATCTTTTGTACAGGCAACAATCCCCCCGACAGTGAAACACGCCACGAAAGAGTGGGAGCTTGCTACTGAGCCCGGAAAACCCACCCTAATAGTGGCCCTTCAAAAAACGGGTGTCATGGACGTCAAATCCTCAATTGAAGTTGTCGACAAGAAAAGTATCACCCAACCTACACCCTAGAACCCTTCCTGGTGGGCTTAACTCTATAGGATGGAGCAGGATGTGGCCATGCTTGGTCCTGGGTTTAAGCCCGCGTGCTACGCACACGGACCTTATACCACAGACGTTGTTTCGGCTTGCCGAGCGAGTTTGGTTTCACCCCCCCCCTCTCAACAACCCTAACCCGAGGTGACAGTGTCCCAAGTGCGGCGCGCATATATATCGACTTAAAGAGGTTTTTACACAAAGTGACACCAGAACTCCATATTCCGTGCCCGGTGTCCGTCTAAACCGAGTTTTTTCTTAGATGACTTTGAAAAGTTATAAGACATAGAGTGGCAAAGCAATCTGTGTCTGTTTTGGTTTTACACGCATTGTGCATGTTTTGTGCATTACTGTATTACCTTCGGATCGGCCAAATGGCCTTTCGATTGCGCAAGTGTGATTTTAATCCAATCAGAAATTGCCAAATATCGTGTTTTGCTGTCGTTTTCAAATCGCTTCCTTAACCCTTTCGCGCGACGAGGGCACATTTCTCGCCCTTTAAGCGTGCTATCATTTCACGGTGAAACTTCATGCTCTAAAAGGGCGCGTGGTGCGCCCTTTTAGCCCTGTCCCACCTCGTACATACTGTGTTTTATTACTACCAACTAGAGCAGTTCATTTGCAAAAGGGCTGGGGTTAGTTTGATAGAGGCGGTATTTTATTGCATAGAAAGTGTAATCAGCATCCACGTCGCCGCTGTCACGAGCTGGATACTGCATCTCGCGTTTGCTACCGTTCATTCACATCATACAAAACACAAGATACATGCACTCCACTGATTTTTGGCTGGTCACAATACAAACACCAAGCGAAATGCGCACAACTTTTACGGCCACCGAAGACAAAGCGCTCGTCCAGATTGCATTGCAATTCGAGAACGAAAGCGTCTGTGTTCATGGGGTTGCTGCTGTAGATGTACTCGAAGATGGTGGCGTCGCTAGCGTCGTCGGAACCGGCGGCGGCGGGGGCTCTGCCGGTCCAGCAGCCGCGGCAGGACGTGGAGGGCGAGGAGCACGCGGCGAGCGGGCCGCTCGTAGCGGCTATGGCTATGCGTTGTTGAACCCTATGCAGGCTGTTGATGCCATAGCGGTTATTTTTGGAAGTATTGATGCTGAAGACGTTCGGCAGCAACCAGGACGAGCTCAGGATAACGCGGGTGAGGTCCTTCCTTTGAGCGTCGCTAGGTTGATTGAGGAAATCGGACCGGTACGAGAGACGGATATTTTCCTTGATGTTGGAGCTGGCGTTGGAAACGTCATCGCTCAAGTAGCACTGATGACGCCAGCAATAAGATGCATTGGCATCGAGGTCCGGAGTGCTTTATGCTCGCTTGGACAAGAGTGTATGCAATTGCACGTGCAGCATCACCCGCGCCTAGACAAAGTGTTTCTCAAGCTAGCGGACGTGAGAGACGCAGCTATTTCAAGTAAGCCTCCAATGTGTGACGCTACTTTGGTGTTTGCGAACGTCTTTCTTTTCGAAGAAGATGCGAAGTTAGTAGTTAGTCGAGAGCTTAGCGCTCTATCAAGGACACGTGTAGTTGCCGCAACGTCACGATTTTGCCCAAGACATCGTTCGACATGTTCAGAACCCTTTTGCAGACGCTGGGAACTGGCGAGTACCATAACGGTTCTCTGCAGCTGGAAGTCAGCGCTGCATCCTGTGTACATCTACCACAAGAAACTTGAGTAGTACATGTGAATCTATTACATGGATAATATACCTACGGGTGCTGTGCTGAACCATGATGTGTAATTGACGAATCGAACCCGTGCGCTTCAACACTACCACCATCAGAGCTACGACTGATGTATACTAGAACGGTATACCGCTGCAATGCCACCGTGTCCTTGAGCAGCACGCCACTATGGCTTCCCGTGGACGGCGGCCAAAAGCTAAGTTGTCATCTGAGCTGTCTTCGCATCATATTACAATTTGTCGAGCTGCTGTATGCTGAGGAACTTCGCAACTAGCTTCTGGTGCTGCAGCATCTTTCGACTTGGCGAGTTTTGAATGACGCCGCACATTACCCTTATCTGTAAAAAGTTGATTGGGGTAGTAGAATAGATGGAACTTGTCCCAACATGTGGACGTGGTTGTCGGACACATCCAGGGCTTGGCAGGCTGGTCATGGACCGCTCGGCATAAGCACACGCCGTGCGTGTAGCAGTAGTTTGTGACCTCGGTCGGGTACCTCCCCTCCCACCGGCACACAATACAGCGGCGGCGCTTTCTGTGATTGTCGGCATAAAGTTTCCTGGACGAGACAGACGTACACACAGACGCCGGCAATCCGTCTTTGACGGTAGGTTGATGCCGTGACGGTGTGTCATGCTGCTCCACTTCATCTTCTAGCACCTCTCCATTGAACAGCATGCGGCCTTCGCTTGGTGTATTTGCTCATTGCCCATTAGCGAGCTCGCCCACGAGTTCCACAACAAATTGCCGATGAGGATCTCGAGTTCTTGAGCCCGTTTTGACCAACCGTCGCGTAAGATATGCGTTAGACCTGCCAACGTCAAATTAGCGCCAAGGCTAATTTTTTGTGCCAGCGTTTGTATGAATTTCCATCCGCCGTTGAGAACCTCCCTCTTATTTGATCGAGCCTGTCAACGCCTTGCATGTTAGCGTCGTACTGAGCGACGCACACAGGTACTGGAAAGGTCCGCTGTTCGCTGCCAGCGAGTCGTGTCACAGTGATAACTTCAGTGGGGTCCGCATTAGAGATCATATTGACAACGTTTCCATCACACCAAGATGCTGCCAGCATACTATGATTACGTGACACAGCCTGCCGATAGTCGCCACGGGTGCACTCATCTTTAGGTAGGATGGTGTTGACAGGGTAGTGCTTGCTGTTTGCACGAATAGTGCCTCGTCCATACAGACCTTTTAGACGAAGCTCCTGAAGCAGCTGAACAGAGGTGTAGTAATTGCCCATGTTCACTATTCGATTCGTGCCGAACAGCGGACGCGTCACCTCCAATACGTGCTGCCTGATTTTCGATACTTCTTCGAGCTCCTCCCGTAGGTTTTGCGCTTCATCTTGACCAACAACACCGCCAAGACGATCCAAAATATCACTCCGGTTGCAATGGTGCTTGTAATTCAACGTTATCCACGTTGACGAGCAGCACAGCATGTAAAGGCGGAAATGGTACTTTCCAGTAGGCTTGGTGGGGTCGTAAACGATCATGTGTCGTCCTTGGCGCGAACGACATGCAGCACTTGCCTCGTCTAGAGCAACATCACGACCTACGTGGACATACTGCTCTCCCATGATCTTGAGTAGGTTAAGCAGTGGCCGGATGCGAGCTGCTGCTTCTTGTTGTAGTGTTGAAGGTACTGCATTGAAACTTAGGCATTGACGTAGCAGATCGAATCTATGGAGGGTCATGATGGCGTCTAGCGATGTTGTAGCTCCACCGAAGATGAGGTCTTCGGCTTGGAGACCCCAATAATTG
>LGSN01001253.1:0-12988 GCA_001314375.1 Phytophthora podocarpi
TCGCCTCGATCTAAGATGATGAGTTCTCTTGCTGAATGAGTACCAAGAAGAGCACCCGACTCGCTCGTACTCGAGTTTGTGTTGACATTCTTTCTCGAGTTGTTCGGCGCGCCACTTGTGCCAGCAGTGAGATTCGCAGTGGCCTTAGCCTTAGCCTGTGGCTTGGCTTTGGCTTTGGCCTTTGCCTTGGGGTGAGACTTGTGGGCCTAGACTGCAATCATGACTTCACNGTGATTTCGTTTTGGCGGGAAATCGCGTGCGATTTTAGCTCCAAATCACATGCGATCCGAGAGTGAAATCGCATGCGATTTCGACGTGACTTTTTCTAATTCTGACACCCCCTATTATAAGTATGCTGCGCTGTGATAGCACTATATGGATAGTATCTGGTGGAGCCTCCACCGGAGGTGCTGATGCAACGTGTGCTTCAGGTTAGAACATCCCAGGTTTGTCTCCATATGTGCGGCAGAGCGTTAGAAACTGTCCTCCAAGAAGTTGTGGGGGCGGATGAGCATGATAAAACCCTGGCGATGCTGAAACGCGAAGAACTGGCGGAGACTGTCAACAAGGCTTAAGTGCTTGGATTGGACGTGACTACCTATAAGCATCCCAATGTGATGATGTAGGGACGCAGAGAGCGTTTAGGACTGAGTAGGAAAACCGCATAGGAGTGTGTATTTTTGTTTTGATGGTGTCGGGCCCTAACCAGTACATGTAGCTCCGCGTGCCCCGAGCCAGAAAACAGCGTCAGCACCACATGACACCTTTGCACATCAAACTTGATGATTTACTCACTTTTCCTCCCAGGATGTGCCATACTCAGAAGTCAGTCTCGTTTCCTCAAAACTAAGGCCGTTCCGAGTACATGTTGTGTGCCGATGCTTGCTGCCATTGGCTTCAGGTTCTTCGTGTGGTGGTCTCTGGCGGTGGTGCGGCGGTTCCACTAGTACTTGCGCGCTTTACTTCGAGCCTTACGTTGGATTATCATGCTCATATACGAATCCATTGTATCCGTCTACATTTTTCATTCGTGTCTGTAGAGGCTTTGCAAGCGCGCTGATCAGTTCTGGGAAAGCAGCGGCCACATCAAACTAGCACAGATTTACAACATGCTGTAGCTTTTTGCTGCGCGGCAGCTTTTTACTGAGAGGCATAGAGCAGTTTCACCCGGCAGAAACAGTTTTAAAAGGACCACCACGACGGACACTGTTCCGTCGGACAGTAAAGCTAACTTAACGGCGGGCTGCGCTGTAACTTACCGCCTGTAAGTGCAGCATCTCGAATTGTTGTGGCTTGCAGCTCCCCCGACGAACGGTCGTGTTTGTGCGGGTGCAACGTAGTCATGATTCATGCATCTCGAAGTGCACTTGAAATGCTTTTGATGCCTTGAGGCCTTATTATATTTCGAGTATATTTGTATTGGTGCGTAGGCCTGGTTCATTTCGGTTGTAATACTGCCCGAACTCTATCCATGCGAACGGTAAAAATGCTGCCAGCTGATCATCGCTCGATCGCTGCTGGGTCCACGCGATGTCACCGAGCTCACGCAGCAGTGCGATCTCATTCTGCATTTCGCCACGCGCAGCGGTCGGCCTCCATAACGATGAAATTTGGCTTCTCTCTGATCCTCGGTTCGATCTCCTTGGCAGTCGCCAGAGGCGACTCCATTGTCAAGTCCACGTATTCGGGCTCCAAGGGCTTGAACGACCTGGCCAAGGCTACCGGCAGATACATGGGCACTGCCACCGACAATGGCGAGCTGAGCGACCCGTACTACGTCAAACAGCTCAAGAACGCCAGCGAGTTCGGCATGATCACCCCGGGCAACGCCATGAAGGTGCGAGTGTATTCCTTTTAATCTGCACTGTATCGTCGCCGCTAACATTTTTTCGACTTGCAGTGGGACGCTACCGAGCCTTCGCAAAACTCTTTCTCGTACACGAAAGGCGATCAGATTGTAGCGACTGCGAAGGCGTCCGGCGCCCAAGTCCGCTGCCATACTTTGGTTTGGGTAAGTGAAGCGCCCCAAGCTTTCTGTTGAATCAAGAATTCTGACACCTCTTTACAGCATCAGCAGGTTCCGTCGTGGGTGCAAAATCTTGGCAAGGCCGACCTGCTCAAGGCGCTGACGAACCACATCACCAAGGTCATGATGCCTGGGACGTCGTGAACGAGGCCATGGGCGACGACGGGTCATACCGCAAGTCGTTCTGGTACACCAAGACGGGAACAGAGTACATCTCCACTGCCTTTAAGAGTGCCAGTGCCGTCAAGAAGTCTCTTGGCCTCAAGACCAAGCTGTACTATAATGACTACAACACAAACACCATCAACACTAAGTCGACCGCCGTGCTGGCCATGGTCAAGTCCTTGATCAAGTCGGGCATCGAGATCAACGGTGTGGGCTTCCAGTCGCATCTGAGCCACTCCAATACGGCATCAGCATCGGACCAAATCTCCAACATGCGCCGCTTCGAAGCCCTCAAGCTCGACGTCGCTCTCACCGAGCTGGACGTCAAGACGAGCTCGACTTCCCCTACCACGGTCGAGCAAAACAAGCAAGTCGCTGTCTACAAGAACGCCGTGCTGGCCTGCAAGAAGCTGTCGAAGTGTGTCGGCGTGACGATCTGGGACTTTGTGGACACCTACACGTGGCTCTCCTCGTCGGCTCCACTCCCGTGGTACCAACCGAAGGGCAAGAATACGCCACTGGTTCGCAAGGATGCCTACGACGGCATTGCCAAGGCGTGGCAGAGCTGACTTTGAGCATAAGGGACAGCTCAATCTCCGTTGTAGTTTTGCCATTTAGATGTATCGTTTGGACGGTTTGGTACAAAATTGATCAAGTTCATCAATGATTCCGAAGGCCACGTTGCCGGCGTGACACGTTCACAGACATGTTGCCGCCACTACCATCGTCAACGTAACCAGAATGACAAACGACTAAGCGGTTGGCATGTGCCGCTGGTGCAATACAGTAGAGGTGGGAACTTGGCGATCACGCGGATGCAAGTGTCGGTGGGTGGACTTTTGCCAAATGATGGCACTATTTCAATAATGTCGTCAAACGATGATTAGCTTCGCCAAATGATGGCACTCCCCATTTGTGCTGTTCTGCCTACAAGATCGGTGCGCACATTGTGGCCGAAGTCATTGCAATCTCCGCAACGATACTTGGCTGTCGAGCTACTAGGTGCTTCGCCACTGCTGGCAAAACGCTTCTTGATCCTTCTTCACAATTGGTACAGGTTCAAGAACAGTACTTAAGTAAGCTTTCTTCATGGCGCATTGGGGTGTTCGTGGTAGCTTTTCACCAAATAGTAGTCATAAAAATATTCGTAGAGCACACGTACAATGAGTCATTGTCAATGACTGAAGGCATGGCGATTAAGTGTGTGATGTAGGCCTTGGCACCCCGGTGCCGCCGTTCGAAAAACGAGCTCAGGAAAAATATCCTTAGCGACTTTGCTGTTGGTCGTAACCCTCGTAAAACGAGCATTTATTCTTTAAGACGAAGGTTGTGAATGGTTTACAAAAGTACACCGTTCGATCCTTCCCAGCGCGTTAACCACATAAGACGACTTGTTCCCTGTGTCAGGACGAAATTTTGGATGGTGGTTGTAGCTGCTTCCGTGACTCCAAACTCATCTTTGCGAAGTGTTATTGAGTGCCCTTAGGGTATTATAGTCACGGTGCATTCGCCCATAAGAGCGCTTTGCATATCGTGCTTGTAAAAGGGTAAGGACTTTTCTGAGTAAGAGCGAGTGCGCACAGCTAGCACGCCTTGCGGATATAAACGTCGGACACCTTCGGGCCTGATCATCAGAAGTAGCAGCAGTCCCATCATTTGGCGAAGCTAATCATCGTTTGACGACATTATTGAAATAGTGCCATCATTTGGTCGGGGGTTACACCGAGAATTCGACGTGCAAAAATGCGTTACCGTAACATTACAGTTTAAGAACGTCTACTTTTTTCGCTACTGTAACGCGTGCTCTTAAAAACGCTCCATCCATTCAATCGCAGCCAGTAGTTGTCGACGGCTGATGCTGAAGGTGAGCGCGTCCGAGAAGAAGTACATCGCCGAGGGCGTCGCCGCCGACGTGCGCGCGGATGGCCGCGACCGCCTCTCCTACCGCAGTCTGTCGCTGGAGACGTCGCTGCTCGCACAGTCCAACGGCTCGGCTCGTGCGTCGCTGGAGGCGTCAGGCACCGATGTGCTGGCCTCCGTGAAGCTAGAGGTGGCTGTTCCTGTGCCCGAAGCCCCCAACGCCGGCATCGTCCAAGTCGCGGTCTCCTGCTGCCCGTCCGTGTCGGCCAAACTCTACGGCCGCGCCGTGGAGGAGCTGAACGTGGAGTTGTCGCAACTCATGACGCGGCTGCTGTGCTCGTGCCCCAGCGCCGAGCTAGAGAAGTACTGCATCATCCCAGGAGAGAGCGTGTGGGTCATCAGCATCGACGTAATGGTGTTCGATTCCAGCGGCAACCTGCCGGACGTCATCTCCATGGCCATCTACGCAGCGCTCAACGACACGGTCTTCCCATCCGTGCGTATCGTGGGCGTGGAGGGCGTGGACAACACCATCGAGGTGGACACGGACCCTGCGGCAGGCAAGCTCATGATGGCCCAGCACTGGCCCATCTGCGTGACACTCAGCAAGATCGGCGACTACTTCATCACGGACCCGTTGCAGGAAGAGGAGCTGTGCACGACGGCGCAGATGAGTGTAGCCGTCAATCCCGAGGGGAACGTCTGCGGTGTCCAGAAGAGCGGAACGGGCGCCATTGAGATGGAGGAGATGCAGCAGATGATCGACGAGGCGTGCGCTCGATCAAAAGAGCTATTTAAACTGCTACAAAGAGCTCTGCGCGAGCAGAGAGAAAGAGACGCCAAGGCAGGACACAGGGTGGAGCGTGTTGGCTTCCTCGGCTAAAGAAGCAATAATAGAGAGTCATCGCTCTGCTGTCATGGAACGAGGTCATTTTGCTTTTGTTGCTTATTGAGAAGTCCTGTGTATTTGCTACTGCTGTATGCCAATTAAGCTCAATCTTCCATAACTGTAACGCCGCTGTCGCCACCTTCTGTGGTTGAACCCATTTCGGACAGGAAGTTTACAACGCGCAGCAACCGACCGTGATATCGCTCCAGCACCTCGATATTCAATGATCGATTCATGAAACCCATCCCTTCTAGTTCGCTCAACTGCGCCTGCCATTTGGTTTCTTGGTCTGCAGACTGTGCGACGGGCATGACAGGCTCCATAGCGTGAATTGCAGGAACCGCAGTTGAGTGCATACTTTCATCAAGCCACTTTTCCAGCGTCTGTCGAGCTTCTTCCCAAGCACCAGGTAGCTGAGTTCGTGGTCGAGCTATTGCTGCTGCCTGGTCTGCACTTACTTCTTCCGTAGTGGCAGGTTCAGTCATGACTTCATCTGTTGCCAGCTTTTCAACGAATAACGCTTCTTGGCGGCCGTTTAGACCCAGTTCTTGCAGCGACTTATCTGCTGCATCTACCCCGAAGAGCCGACGTGGGTATGTTGCCGCCAACTGGAAAAGCCGTGCGTCCTCGCCTGTTAGTGCCTCTATGAAATCAAATACGCCTCGCAGCAATGACGATTGCAAGAACCGGCGCGTCACCTGCCCCTCGGGCATTCTCAACATCATTTTCACCTGTAGACGCTCCTCTGCAGGAGGCTCCGGTACCAAAGCCGCTATCTTGTTCGCTTTCCACTGCTCTTTTTCCTGCGCCAGAGCCACAGCACGCGCTGCTTCTTCTTCTAGTCGTTTCTCCGCTTCTTTCGTCTTTGCTACTGCTTCGCATGGAATCATATCCACCTCGAGGTCTGTATTGAGGATGTTAACAGCTCGCTCGGGCTTCAGTTCCGAGACAAGCACTTCGAACGTCTCTCTGCCATGTCGGACGAATAGAACGTCGCCCTCCGTCAGCGTTGTGTGCGTCTTCAGCGAGCGCTCAAGCATGTGCTTGAAGTCAATCTGACGATCGCCGAATCCGTCTCCTCTCGGCTGCAGACTCGCGAACTTGCCCTTCTCCAGCCGCACGAAGCGCACCTGAATGCTGCCCGGCAGCTCCTTGATCCGTCTGAACAGCGACGCAGCGACCTTCGGCGGGAGCCCCACCGTTCCATCGTCCGCCACAAACTCCAGCACTCCAGCGTGCGTCTGTCTCATCGCAGTGGCCTCTCGACCCTCAGCTGCTGGCTGCTCGTCGAACGACAGCTCGAACGTGAATACGCCGAGCTCCAGCGCGTTCTGGGGGTTGAGCTCCTCCAGTGCCGACACTGGCAGCGTGATCTTGTCGCCGCCCCCCGTCATAGGGACGGGTCTCAGCTGCTCCAGGTACTTGATGCCGCCCGTGAGTCGCTGCTCCTCCAGTGCCTGCTGCTCCTGTCGCTCCAGCTCCGCGACGCGCTCCACGCGCTTCTGCTGCTGCAGCTGCTCCAGGTCCTCGTGCGCCTTGGCGGCCGCCGCACGCTTGCGACGCTCCGTCTCGATCTTGCGCTTGGCCTGTTCGCGCCGCTTATTCTGCTCACGGTTCCACTTGGCGTTGCGCAAGTTCAGGTCCAGCTCCATGCTCGTCTCTCTGTCTGTTCCCACTACAACCGAGACAATTCAATTCTGCCGACGCTGACGCAACGTTAGCAGCAAAATTGAATCGGATTTTGTTCGAGAAGGTTTGAGAATTTCGGTCAATACGTAATCAAAATCTGAGTCAGACTCAGACGTCGTTTCGTGCGCAAAGCTTCTTCTGCTGCTTCGCCATGGCATCGGATCGAGCCTGTTGTCACCGGAGGGCGCCGCGTTGGCTGCCGCTGCTGCTGGACGTCGCCTTGGTGACTCTCTCCTTGCTGCTGGATGTGCGTGACCTGTGGTTCAAGCTGCGATGGATTGGCCCCCGCGACGACTTTGCGTTTTCGACTGTTGAGACGAGACACCTCGCAGCACCTGATGCGGCTCCGCTACAACCAACGACTACGTATGCCTATGAAGACCAGAAGGCGCAGCGATCTTCCGGATGGAGCTCATTCTTACAGAAATGTGAGTCTCTTACACCTCTAACGGAACAAGGCGAGACCCGTGGCTTCCATTATGCTGTTGGAACAAACTGCTTGGTCGGGGCTAGCAGCAGCTCCGTCCGAGCCACTGAGCTTTTTCTCACAAGCAGCATCCGCGTTGATTCCATGGCCTGGACGGCATGCGAGCTACTGTACAAGCATCGCAAGCCTCCCATATGCCACTCACCCATCGTTACTCAGTTCCGAGAGCGCTGCAATCTCCAGAACGAAGTCGTGTACATGGTAGCAGAGCCCCCCTCGACGGTAGAATCCCCTAAGACTGTTGGATTCCAGGAATCATACGCTGTCAAACCTGGTAGTGAAGCCGAGAATGAACTTATCGAGTTGCTGGAGGTGATCAGCAAAAGCTCACCTGTTTCGGCTGCTGTCTGCGTGGAAGGATTCGTCCTCAAAGGGTCAGGGAGATATATTGCAACGACATATGGATGTGGGAGCCCTAGCTTCTATCGAAGTGTCTTTGTTGGCGGCGCCACTCCAAGTTTTGTGCAGTGTCAGCGAGACAAAGCTTGGTTAACCTCGGATACCCTCGGAGTAATTGGGATGAGGTTCATCATACGTGAGAATCGCCGCAGTATATTCACAGTGCGGGACCCAGCTGCTGATTCTGGTGGTAAACGCGTACTAGAACACACATCACTGCTTAATTTTTCCGCTTCGGGGTCACTGTACACCTTAATGATCCTGATAGACCTCATTTTACTGATGCTCAATATTTGCGGCGTCGTGGAGGCCGCTCGATTCATTTTGTGGCCTTTGTGGAGACCACTGATAGCCTCCGAGTACCAAACGTCCTCCGCGCGGACGACAAAAATGGGCTTTGGGGTTGAAGATTACACCTGTGTGCTCCAAGTTGGTTTACTGCGTAGCACTCCTGTTGCATTGCTCACAGTTATTTCCAGACTCCTTACCTGGATGATTGTGATCCCTAGCACTATCCTGTGGAGTGATGGAAATCTTGATAGTGGGGACACGCACGCGTTTTTGACGATGATTCGATGCTGCGATCTTACGGTTGTGTGTGTCAATTTTATCTGGAATATGGTTGTCGCCTACAACGAAAAGCTCGCTCTGATGTTCGTTCGAGAAACGTACATAAGTCCGCTGGAAATAACGAGTATCGGTGTAGCTATCACTATCGTAGTCATATCTTTGGTGGTACCGAGTTATGGTGCGAGACGTGATGAGCAGCGGATATTCGATCACACCTCCTTTGAGAACGCCACTGCACTTGCTAACCCATTTTTCACGCGTCAAAGGTCGTCTAACTTCACTGCACTTCTCGAAATTTATTATCCGCTACTAATCATCGTTGGAATCAACATGTTTGTTGGCGGTGTTCTTGTGATTTCACGGCGTGTTGAGAAATCGATGATCGCCCGAAGTTTGGTGCAGTCTAACAGTGCACCAGTATCAGCGGTCCAGCCAAATACTACATCAAAAAAGCCCACGATTTCTTCCTTCCGTAAGGATCTGACAAGTTGCAGTGCTGGTATTTTGATGCACTCAGTGTCACCTCCTCCAAGCCCGACGCGAGAGGAACTAGGTGGCTCAGTTCCTCGCCCTACCTCCGTGCCTTTACTATACTCCTCCGGGATAAGTGATGACCGTCTTCCGATTGAGAAAATGGTAGATATTCCCCTTCGAGCGCTCAGCTTGGTACGAAATTCATGGGATTTAGAAAAGATGGCCGATAGCCAGCTACTTTTGCTTCCTGTGTTCTACATCAAGTACGGGGTTGTTCTTGTTGGAAGATTCATGAAGACACGGTGCGGGTTTACGAATATCGTCCAGCCACTTGTCCACACGCAAGAGCACGAAAAGCTTAACGAGTTGGAACCTGAATACATGACAGAGAGCAGTTCTAAGCCCAATCTTCGGTAAATAAAAATGCTGGATATTCTGAGTAACACTTGATTATTAATAAGGCCTACAGTTTAGCCTTGCAAGAGTGACAATTAGAATGGCCACCCGTCGGCAAGAATTTTATCGAAAGTGCCATCAACTAAAGGCATACAGCCGAAGCTGCTGTTTAAAGCTGTCCTCGCCACGTCAGGAAGTTGCTCCCAAGTGATGAGGTCCTGGTATCCACCTTTTTCGTTGTCGCGGTTAGTGATATTTCGCCCTTGATAAACTTGTAGGGGACGGCCTTAGTTTTGAGGAAACGAGACTGACTTCTGAGTATGGCACATCCTGGGAGGAAAAGTGAGTAAATCATCAAGTTTGATGTGCAAAGGTGTCATGTGGTGCTGACGCTGTTTTCTGGCTCGGGGCACGCGGAGCTACATGTACTGGTTAGGGCCCGACACCATCAAAACAAAAATACACACTCCTATGCGGTTTTCCTACTCAGTCCTAAACGCTCTCTGCGTCCCTACATCATCACATTGGGATGCTTATAGGTAGTCACGTCCAATCCAAGCACTTAAGCCTTGTTGACAGTCTCCGCCAGTTCTTCGCGTTTCAGCATCGCCAGGGTTTTATCATGCTCATCCGCCCCCACAACTTCTTGGAGGACAGTTTCTAACGCTCTGCCGCACATATGGAGACAAACCTGGGATGTTCTAACCTGAAGCACACGTTGCATCAGCACCTCCGGTGGAGGCTCCACCAGATACTATCCATATAGTGCTATCACAGCGCAGCATATTTATAATACAACGGTATTAATAAACCATGCAACACCACCAACGCCTACAGCTACATGAAGCGCCTACAATGTAGGCCTCGCATTGAATGTGGCATTCGGGCGCTTTCTCAGAGATCAGCAATTGCAAAAACGTGGTCATAGCTGCTTAACACTTACTCAGGAGTCAGCACTTTACTCAGAAGTTAGGGTCGGGGAGGCCTTCCTCAGAAATTAGGAAAAAATCCTCAATAATAAGTGGCACCCAACTTGTAGTCGTACTTGATCTTAACGCTTGTGCCATCGATGTACTTCGAGTCCACAGGAGCATGCTTCTCCGTCGTATCCATATCCGATTTAAGAGTCACGCCTTGAATTGTAGATTCTCCAGATGATAGCAAACTCCCAGTCCGTGGGGTGACCGCCGCCGTAGCTGAATCTCTTTGGGAAGGGCCACGCGTACGTGATTGCTCATATGTCATTGTACCAGGCAGACCGTGCGTAAATCTGCGAGCCCAATTCCGAACCCCCGCACTCACTTAGAAACGCCCAGAAGGTCTCCACCTGAGCGACGGTATCACCATTGGCATCTACTGCAGGATATGGGTGGCATGTGCCAGAGAGCTTGAGCTGGGGCTTGAACTTGACCGCGGCCTTCTCTGAGGTTGTGACGGGCCCCGGCTGACCGAACGGCTGCACCTTAGCAATCTCGAGACTGGCGCTCTGAACTTGAATCATGGCAAGTGAGGCGATAGCAACAGCCAAACGATTCTGTGAATAGTGTTGGCCGTCGAGAGTTGCGAAGTGAGCTCTCGACAGCTCGTGCTCGTGCTTGACACGTACTAGAAATAATAAATACTTAGGAGACCGTATTCAGGAAAGAACGACAACAGATCTGATCTCCTATCTTTGCGTTGCGGCAGACAACATTGAATTACATGAATTATACATGTAAGCTTAGTGCACTTCGAAGTATCGGATAGTACAGGTGGAGGTACATGTAGATACAGATAACGCGTGTGGAAGCTGGGATACAAATCTCGAAGGACTCCATGACAGCATTCCTACCGAAATCAAAATTTGCTTTAATGGACTCAGTACATGTACCGTCGTAATACATGTACATGTACACCATTTCCCACCCAAGCTGCAAAGCTTTCCAAGCAGGATGCACAATGACAGAAGTCAGGCCACGATAAAAAAATATAAAAAGTGCATTTTTCACATTTTGCAAACTTGCCCGCAATCCTTTCCAGGCAAGTTGCAAACCATCCGTTTGGCGCGTGCGCTCTCCTGCAAAATCTTTCCCCCCCCCTTCATCCTCAAAGATGCCTTCTCCCTCGGACCCGGCAAAGATAGCGAAGGCCTACGAGCGAGCACAGGCAAAAGCCCGCGTCGTGAGAGTCTTTCGCGATGGACGTGACTGGAAGGAGGTTGCGAAAAGCAACGACCTGAACTACTACACTGCACGGCGTGCCATACTGGCAGAGAATCAAGATCCCAAGCAACACGGCGGCTTGCGGGCCACCTCTGTCAAGATGACCNTATACTCTACCAAGCGTCTGCGCATCGAAAAGGCGACCATGAACACGTCGGAGAACAAGAACAAGCGCAAGAACTTTGTCGCCTCACTCAACAAGCACATTAAGAAAGGTAACATGATAGTGTATCAAGATGAAACTACTGTAATCTTTACCTGTCTCGATCGGAAGGGTGGTCGCGTGTCGGCGAGCGAGCGGTCGTCCAACTTCCACCATCTCAAGGCAAGCACCTCCACATCCAAGGCAGCGTGTTGTCCGGCTCGGGGGTGCTCCTGATGAAGACGCACGAGGGATCGATCGAGAAAGAAGAAAACGCTCGCTTTTTAGCGGATCTTTTAATGGCTGCACTTCGCTCCGACGAGTACAAGGAACTCGAAACCGACAAGAAGATCGTGGTCGTGACGGACAATGCACCCGCGCATAGGATCTTGCTTGGCAGCTGCTTGCCCAAGACGGCATCGTCAATCTCAGCAAGCTGGTGGTGCTACGGCTGGGCCCCTACAGCTCGATGCTCAACCCTATTGAGGGGTGTTGAACTCGTTGAAGGCGCGCATGAAGCACTTCGTTGCTACACGCAAAAACGAGATGATGGTTCGCGGGGAATACGAAACGTTCACGGCACAACGGATGGCTATCCTGAAGGAGGCTTTCACGGCAAACAAGTCCGTAGTTACGAGGTGCCTTGTGTGGCGATTCGAGCGTCACTGTCTTCGCCACTGTTTCGCTGCAGAGAGAGGTGAGGGCATGCAGCTAGGTACTTAAGGGGGCTTTGCATCTTGCTTGAAAAGAAGATGCGGCTCTTTTGCAAAACATGAAAAATGTCTTTTTTGTTAAGTGCAAATAATAGTCTGATCCCGTCTTATGTACTTTTGCATCTTGCTTGGAAGACTTTGCAGCTTGGGTGGGAAATGGTGTAGTGCCGAGTAAACTCTACCAAATCGGTACAGTAGAGGTCGACGCGAGCGGCTACCGCCGTAAATCCATCTGCGGAGGTGCACATGGACACCAAGGCATTGAAATGCTCGACATTTTTTCCCGTAAATTGCGTTATCGGATTCATCACATTTTCATGCTCGGTGTGCCGTTCACCAACAAAGTATTCTCGTAAGCTTTCTTGACTAAGCTTATCAAGCTTTGACAGAAAGAAAATAAGACGCATTAACCAGATTGCTTTCAAGCTTACTATTCGTCTTAAAGGAGCCAATTTTGATCTCCATGTACCGTATAATCGTAGTCCTAGGCGTCACCCCACCTACACAAATTACAAATCCCAAGCACCAACATATGAACTAAGGCTGCAGTTTTATCAATGTGGTAACTCCGTTTTATTGTCCCTATGCGCTAATNTTTTGGATGTAATATGATCAAGTTTGGATTGGCTTATCTGCAGTCGTTGTACTGTTCAGCCATCAACGAGAGATTCTTCACTATCACTACTGGAGCTTCCACTAGATATGAATCAACAGATCCACCCGCAAGGCGGCAGCTTTCCAGCTCCTCCACGATAGAATTTTCAATCTGCTCAGTAACCAGTTCGCTTTCACTGGAACGAGTATCGTTCAGGATCCCCACCCGTGCAAATCCACTGACAATCATCTTCTTAGTCAGCGCCTTCCAGCACGACGCCACCCACTGCGTTATATCCACTCGGTTTGGTGTTTTCAATTTAAACGGCTCCTCTGTATGTTGCGCTCTGAGCCGGGCCACTTCGGTATCAGCGTCTGCCTGG
>LGSN01001254.1:0-11023 GCA_001314375.1 Phytophthora podocarpi
AATAACTCCGGGCGATCTGGGATTTGCACTTGAGGGGTAGATCATTAGAGTAGGAAGATCTAGCCAATATATTATCCAGATCTTACACTCTACTAATTCTCTCACTCCTTTCTTGACAACACTTCCTAGGGCCAATATATGGTCCCTGTTCCTGGCGTAGCAAGGCACTTGTGGGTTCCAATGCAAATTCAACACTGATTCATGGTTAAGCCTATTCCATCCCAAACTCCTATCTTCACAACCACTACACCACTGGCTCTAAGCCGTTACCTTCTCCCCATCTCTGAGATCTATCCTGGTCTCGGATCTAGATCTATGATGTAGATCAGATCTACCCGAACTCTGATCGCGGATTTGGATCCACGATATAGATCAGATCCACTCCGATCTCGGATCTCGGATCTGGATCCGCGATGTAGGTCAGATCCACCTCGCCCGATCTACGTAGACTTCTCATTTCGAGTTCAGTCCCCGTACCAGTAGCCATTGAGACGAAGTTGTTGGCCACATCTACGACTCTTTGTTCGGTGTGTCACTAATCTGGGTTTCCCATCCATTTTTTTGCATGTCACTTCGGAAAGTGCTTCACCACACAGGATCTGGGCTCGGCGTGCCGCGCTAGAACTCGGTTCCCTGTAAACCGTAACTTTCTCCTAACTTGGGGGAGTGCCAAGGCTCTTATGTGCTTCTGAGCATCCGGGTCTCTGGTATTAATTGTCTCGAAGAGTCTGGATTCCCATCTGTGCTGTACGTAGAGCCGAATGTGATTCCACTTAGTCTGGTGAGGATCAACGATTTTCCAATGCTCCACCAGTTGTAGTATCGTCCACGTGACGTCTGCTTCGCTAATCGGGTGTGAAAACTCGAAACGATGAGCTCGCGTTGGTGTCAGACCGAACACGTTGACGCTTTGTCCATCCTGTACAATGACCAGCCGTCATTCTCAAACGACTCTGCATCGCACAGTGCAATAGGAACTTCTGCAAACTCGTTCCCGAAAACGAGGTGCTCCCACGATTGTAGGTCACCCTGGAGCTCTGCTGTCATCGGTGTTCCTGCGCAACCGGACCGCTTGGTTGCCAACTGAACGGCTACGAGTCGTTGTATGAATGGCTTAACAATCGTGATAAATGTGGCGGAGTACTCCTATCACACTGTCAAGCCGTTTCTGCGAGACGAAATGCTTCACCAGATTTCCGCCACCAC
The DNA here is from genome assembly GCA_001314375.1 of Phytophthora podocarpi. Classification (NCBI taxonomy): domain Eukaryota; phylum Oomycota; class Peronosporomycetes; order Peronosporales; family Peronosporaceae; genus Phytophthora; species Phytophthora podocarpi. The sequence continues at coordinate 1,207 of LGSN01001254.1, forward strand.
TCGATTGGTTTTGTCTAGCTTCCACTGTGGCATTGATACAGTGGCTTCTGGAAAGCTCCAGTCAATCCCAACGGCATGGATACGTTGAGCCCATGTGCTGAAATTGCCCTCGTGCCACCCGTCGGACCCGAATACGAGTTTTACAGCATAACGCAGCCGGCGTCCTGCCTGCAATAGTCGATCTCCGATATCAACTTCGATGGTGATGATGGCATCGGCCCACTGGAAGATCCATAATGATTCGGGATAACTGGGCACGTAAGCGACTCCTGTGCGCTGGTAGTGCCTTGAGGCCTTATCACGACGGCAAAGAATCATGGGGAAGCCGTCCACCCAAATACAGCCATACCTGATACGATGCCTATGTGCGAGCGAGGGAAGGTGCACTCAAACGCAGAGGCATGACGAGCGGCACAGGCACGTGGTGGAAAGCATCGGCGATATCGGCTACGAACGCGTATATAGCGTAGCCCGGGTACTGAACCCGTAGGCCCAGAATGCGTGCCGCAATACTGGAGTACTGATCCAATCGAGCGTCGGGCGACAGATCCGTGTCCGTAGCTTCGTTGACGGAGTCCCCCCCCCCGGGGCGGAGAGATCACGGATGATCCTCCCGTCAATGAATATAAGAATGTCCTTCTTCGGAACCAAAGCACACGTACTGGAATGGAATCCGGTCTTTGCTGTCAGAGCCGCCAACGTGGCGAGGATACAACGTCCGCTGTAGTAATCCTTTAGTACGCGATGTGTTGCGACATCGGCGCCTTCGATAGCAGTTGGGTAGTTATGTGGAACTGGACGCACGCCGACCCCGATCCACGGGTTGCGCCAGTTCGGCAAAACCCCCTGCTGTGCCACTCTGCACAGTAGCTCCAAGTCAGGATGCGAGTTCAAGTGAAGTCGGTACACCGCGGCCGCAGGGCCATATTTGACCTCCCGTCACGTGGCATCTGTCCGCGAAAAAGGCGAAGTGTGCCTTCAATGCCTAACTGATACATCTGAATGAATGAAGTTAGGAGCTGAATGTGGACGGCCGGGATTCTCAAACGCCCAACAGTCGGTTTGCGAAAGACCAGGTTGGCGGGAAACGGTAGGTTGTGCTTGGTTGCCAACGATTGAGAGGCTCGAAACACACCCAAAGGCACGCAGCGTGTGATGCCATTGACGGCTCACGGTTATGTCGAATTGGGAACGTTCCGAACGCGCCGTATTATCAACGTCCGGTGGAGATGTCGGATCCAGTGACCCGTACACTGGCGTGGCAACTGTGTGGCCGTGGCGAAAACGATACTGGACGAGGTGCACAACTCGAGCGAAGTCGATCATGACGAGAGACCAGCACGTGTGCCACCGATTACGGTCGTACGCCGTTTGGCCTTCCAAAGTGATTTTCGGGCTACCGCGGGAAATTGGATCCCGCGACAATTCAGCAGCCAGCGGCTAGAACTTATCAGAAGGTTGCACGAGTAGCGAGCTAGTTGAAACTCTGTCCATGACCCAGTTTCAAAGATCGTCCACCACAATATTGAAAGCCCTACCCACAGCTTTGACTGCGACTTGCCCTAACTGGATGGCGAGCTGGCGAATATCGCGTATCATTGGCGCTAAGTTCGCGGCGTGCGCTCTGTTCACACCGACTGACAGAGCGACAACGACCGCCGAGTCACCAATGATCCGAATCGAGGCATCTATGTGATACCGATGGAGCCATTTTATGCCCGACATGAGCGCTTCCGTCTCCATTTCGATGTTTGTGCCGCCTGGGCAGTTAGCGCAGGCCATCCACCAAATAGGGTCCCCAAGGGGTGCCCATATACAACACGTGTACCGTACGCGGCGTACGCACACACGCCTTGCGAAGTTCGAGCTCCTCCGTCGAATGACATGAATAAATTTAGTGGCACAACGGCCGTCGTCGCTTGGATGCCCGAAACGGAGATAGCTTGTCGATGCATGGCGACCCGGCTGGCGCGCAAAATGTGCTCCTCCAACACCGGTTGGGGGAGAAAATAACGAGGCGAAGTAGAGTATGAAGCCAAGGTCGTATTGGGAACCTGAATCGCTGAGCTCTGCCGTTCGCCTTCGTGGCTTTAGGCACTACTGGGAGGGTGACCATCAGGTGTTTTTTATCGAGATACGTTTATTCCTCGGTAAGGAGAGACGCTTGGGCGTGGGCAAGATTGCACATTTTGAAAGCGCACCCTTTCTGAGTCTGATAACGCAGGCAAACCTGTGTGCCATTATGCCTCGGATTTTCGGCAAGTACGTTCGGGGGGTGGGGGCACCGATGATACGGGCTGCACGTTGTATGTTTGTATGTTGGACTGGGGAGCTCGCTGGGCGGACGCGTGGTTCGCCTGTCCGCGTGACGCATGGTTCTGTGTCCACGTTGAGATCAGTTCGCGATCAATAACGTGGCGTACCAGACGATGGTATTCCGCCTAATCCTGGGCCATGAAAGACCGAGCCTCCCCGAGCAACGAGGATGCATGGCGACCTTAGCTGATCCACTGGAACAGCGTGGTAAAGACAGGCGTGTATAGAGTCACCATAGCGTCGACGAGGCTCTCCCGGGCGACGTCCAACAAGCGGGACAAGGGGTCGGTATGAACCGCACCAAAGACGTCCGTTACGACGTCAGGATACAACTCGGTAGCGACATCTCGAAGACAGAATAGGGTTTGTCGTAACTCCTCGATTGACGTGACAGGGTTGGTGTCACCGGACGCCCAGGTCGCTGAAGCACCAGTCACGTGTCTGCTTCCTTCGCCCTGGACGGGTACCGGCAGGAAGTGGTCAAGCGGGCAGGTTCCGAAATTCACGGCAAATATCATTTTTGCAGTCACTTGTAGCGGTAATGGCTTCGCAAGGACTCTTCGTGATGAATAGCTGAGACCCGATCTAGCGGCGACAGACGCCAAAAGGAAACCAAGTGAGTCTCAATAGATACCTTGTGGTCGTGGTCCAACCAATGCAGTTGGGTGCACATGCTATTCAGCTAGCGACGGCCGGAACCCCGTGACCCCAGCCGGTAAATCCATTGAAGTGTGCAAAATGTTTCGGTTGTGCGAACGCCCCGTCTCACGTTGGTACTCGTTCTCGTGCGGTGCTGACCGTCCTAGTCACGCGCGGGAAGGCAGATACTGGTCCCGCGTTGGTGGGGAAGCTCGAAAACGGCTGTCCGGAGGAGGCGCGCATGGCTGCTGGTGGCGAGCGTCTCCGTGGAGATGGTCACGGTAACTAGTCCGATCGGCTCCGTCACAAGGAGATCGTGCGGGTTAATTCCGATAACCAAGAGAAGCTCGAACGGAAACCCCACGCCTTGATCGATTTGCATAATCCCGCGATAGACTCCGGGCCCGACGGAAATCAGGTGGACTATGTTGAGCCGACCGAGGATCAGAGGGCGCATGGTGTCTGTTATCGCACGACCAACTGCAGTCTCGATGGATAGTTCTCAGGCGTGGTTGACTATGGTCGTGTTGCTGACCCCGAGGCTCGGGGCTGCGTCTTCGCTCCGATCGGGTGGTACGGCCGTTGACCCGATCTTCACGATGCCCCAGAGTCTCGATGTTACCTACACGCGACTCGGTGTCCGCGGCTGCAGCTGCGTCGCAGGAGGTGGCCGCGATAGAATTGATGCACACGGGGTCGTGTCAGCTGATGTCTGCCGCTGTAGAAACTACGTGTGAAACGTTTGTTGAGCTTCGGCCTGTCGGACCAGCACGAGCTACGTAGTCCGCGCGAACCCCCCCCCAATTGCAGCAATCACCCCGTCGACCAAAGTGTACGCGTAGACGTCGGTATGTTAGTCTCCGATTCCCCTGGCGGAGCCGCAGTGACGGAACGTGAAAGCGCGACTGGTGCGAGAGACGGTCGTTCAACCGGAGCGGGTGGTATAGCAGTTTCAACGTTAACAGCAGACGCCATATTGCCGGGAGGTATATACACGGTGTTATGCTTTGGCCGTTGTATGATAGCCCCAGTGGACGCGGACGCTCCATTGGACCACGCAGACGATGTTTGGAAAACCTCGCGGTAGAGGTTGTCCCCGGGACATTCCAACCGCTAGTAGCTCGGATGCCGACTCAGTATCACTGTCGACGTCAGAGTCCATGCGCGTGGATGGTCTGGTGAGGCCGATGTACTGGTGAGCATAGTCGAGTGGACGAATTGATATCACGCGGTCAAATTCCGTGACAACGCGGATCGGAGCCATACCAAAACCAACCATGCTATTCAATCGCGTAGGAACGAACGTCTCCTAGAGTAGACGTTGTAAATCGAAATCCGTATTGGAAGGGATGACGAGCTCCGTCCAGCGAGAGCGGAAACGAACTGCACGCCGGGATGGCCGGGTGGTGGCGAGGATCCTTGGCACCAGCCAACCACGAACTCGTCCCACGTAGCGCGAGATGACCAGGCAACATCACATGGAATCACGACGTGCACAGCAGGTTCAGTCGCTGTGTGACAAAGTGCCACGACGCAAATGTGCGTCGAGGTGAGCTGGAGTGCGGCCCTCAGCGGGGCAATACGCCACGATCTGGCCGAGTAGAAATACGTCCAACGGCACTTCAGTATAGTGACGGGCACTTCTGTGACCACTGGGGCTCATGTAGCACGTGATGATACGTACGAAACGGAATATGAGTAGTAAAGTAAGATCACGCAGCACCCGACTCAGGTCGTCTTGAGGCCGAGTGAGTCCTGAATACTGTATCACGACTGGCGTCATCGCTAGGTCATGCATGGAGTCCGGGCATAGAGTCGACACGTCGGTATCGTGCGGATAAAATGCCAGTTGACAGATCCACCCCGGGCGACGGGAAGAGTAATCAGGGGCTCGACTGACCAGGCGGAATGTGCCTCGTCTCCTGGAGCAACCGGTAGATGGGACTGTCGCAGCCGCCGTCGTCCAGTTCATCCGGGCACTCGAGGCGCACGAGACTGTTGCGGAGCTCGTCCGCGCGCGAAATCGCACCGGGAGAGGCGGTGGCAGTCGGCATGATTCTGTGGGCCTGGCCCTTCTTCACTGCTAGTGAAGGACCCGCGTCCTGAGCTCCGAGCTATCTGCGGTCACCGAGGAGGAGAAGCCACTACTGCCGCGGTTTTCTCCAAACCGGAAACATCCTGTTCTCTGGACCGGTCCTCCGAACCGGTTCAGCGAATCCATCACTTTTGACAACCCACAAAGGTAGTCCCAACAACAGAGTATGTAAGTAAAGCGAAAGCTAGGTCTGGGCAGTCAAAGTTTATGAAACTATTAATACTTCGAACGATTGTGCTTTTCTCCGATTCTGGCCTTAATTCGCTGATTTATTTTTAAATTCAATCTTAACTCATAGTTTTATCCTAAATCAACGAACTTTGTTCCTCGTCGTGTTGGGCCGTGATGGACTGGGAAAGGGAAGAGGTCAGCTGCAAAACCTGCTCAGTCAGGTGCTGCCGAACTTCTTCCTCTCTACCTGCCCTGATTGGGTGTCCCAAATGGAGCCTTGAGAGGTGATTAAGGCCCTCGAAAAAGACTTCGGTCAGGATGATGCAGCCGCGTTAATTGAGCTGATCCGTGCCTGGACTAAACTGGATGGCGTGACCTTCGTACACTGTTTGGATAGCTTGAGAAAGCCCAAAATGAAATCAACCGGAAGGTCCAATCCCTACTGGGATCTGATATGGTCACTGTGCCGTGGCTGTGCGTGGCAGTCCTGTCCCAAGTTCCGAGTGAGTTTTGAACATCGCCGATATTCAATGAAAAGGGCGAGTTCACTGTCAAAAAAGTCGAAAGTGCGCTGCCCACATTTTTGGAGAGAAGTCGAAGAACGAAATCTCAGCGCACATGGATAAAAGCTCAGTCATTGCAATCAACAATGTCCGAGCCAAGCAAGGACAAAAAAGAAGAAGAACTCCAAAACGGTTGACGAGTGCTTTTACAGCTTTGAGCCGAGACACTACAAGATGGCCTGTCCGGTGATGGCTCGGGTCAGGGACCCACACCGAGAAGGGGGGTCAACCGTTGCGAACGGACCTCATAACGGCTCCGGCAGCCTACAAGAATGCGCAAAACGTCAAGAAGACTGCGGTCAACACGATGAAAGCAGTGGTCAAGGATGGTGAGACGCGTCTCAACGAAGAAGGCAAACGCAACTTGAAGAAAGTGCGAACGCTGACGACGTCAGAAACCTCGCTTGCGACGAGGATGGTAACGTACCGGGTGAGGCGCAATTGGCGGTCGACGTGCCCCGCATTGAGCAGCAGGTAAACAGTAAAAATGGATCATACTTGAGGACACCAAAAATGCGAACTCTGCGGGATGACTTGTGGCTCGTTGATACAGAGGTGGGTATGCTGTAAACCCTGAAAAGGGATGGTTCACGAGCCTGCGACCAAGCCAAGTACATCAATTCACATACGGAATGGGAGTACTTCGAAGAGTACACTAAAACCGGGTTCAATACAGATTAGTGTTCTTACTGCTACTGGCAATTTGAGTGTCGTAAGACTGAATGATATAGCATTCGACCGCCAGTGTGCATGTAATTTGCTGAGTGCATACTATTTGGCGAAATATGGATACAGGCACATGCAATCGAAGACAGGAGACTTACTGGCCTTCTTTGACGGAGAGGCTAAATTACTATTTGCTGCAGTAGCAATTGGTGAAGTGTACTACTAAAATGGCTAAGAAAAGAGTATTTGCCACGCCTATCCTAAAATACGAGCGCCTAATTAAGGGGTGGCACCTAAGACTAGGCCATGTAGGCAAAGGCAGGTTACTGAGAATAATCTGCAATCTGAAAACTGGTATCACTGTAAATCTGAGTTACGCACAGCTTATTGAAGTACTATTTTTCTCCAAGCATTCGCAGAAATGAAGGATCGGCGAATGCCCTATCAGAACACGCAAGGAGAAGAGCACTGCATACTCTGCATATGGACTCTGTAAGTAGGCTTAAAGTAAACGGTCTCTATGGTTCGTTTGGATACCGATACCTGGCTGTCGTAGACAACACCACAACATAAAAATGGTACTTGTGCTAAAGTCCCTAAAGGAAGTGTCAGGGAAACAAGGGAACTGCTGAAGCAACTATCCGTACAGTATCCGTATAAACTCAAAATAATAAGGATGGCCGGAGGCACTGAATTCGGAAATAGCGAGGTAACTAAGTTGTGTCCCAAAAATGGGATCCTATTTCAGAGATCGAATGCTGAATCACAAGAAGAGAATGGTAGTGCAGAGAGATCACACCAAACCATGATGGCTGGCGTTCGGTGTCTACTTAGAGGAGCTAGTATGACGACAAAATGGTGGCCTGAGGCCCTGCTGTAAATGATTGGGGTAACCAACCGCCTACCTATGGCTAGACTAGGAATGAAGACTCCATATGAAATGCTTCATAACAAGAAAAGCAACGATTTATCGTTACAGATCTGGGGATCCACCTGCTATGCACACGTCTCTAAATCTAAGCGAAAGGACCCTAAATTAAGTGGTTGATCGCTTGAGTGCAAACGTTTGGATATATCATTACAAAGGGTATTGACTGTTAGATGCCAAAAGAAATAAGTACCTTACTGCGAAAGACGTAAAGTTCTGTCCGATAGTGACTGAGGTTATGATTTAGCGATCCTTCCCTTCTGATAAGGAAACGGTAGGTGCAGATGAGACGCAGACCATCTTAGAATTAGGTAACAGGGCAAGAGAGGAAGCTGAAGTTGAAGTTGGGAGTTCAGAATCGGTCACTTGTCAACCGACATGAAGTGGGAGATACGCACAGGGTCATCAGTGAGTGCAGCGTCGGTAAAAACGGCCCAAAGCACGAAAGGCCGTAGTGCAAACGCTTATAAGTGGCCTTAACGCTGTAGCCGTTACACCGCACATCCCCATCCCTAAATGGATTAAAGAAGCTCGAGCAGGGTCACATGCCAAGCAGTCGGAGGCGGCTATATAGACAGAGTCTGAAGCACTCTTGAGGAACATGACGGGGACTCTCGTCCAGCTACCACCAGGAAGATGGGCATTAGGCCCTATGACATTAATTATAATGATGATGGTAATGTCGTCAGGTTTACGGAATGCTTAGAAGTACAGGGTAATACCCAAACATACGGAATTGACTGTAAATAAGTGTTTTCCCAGTAGTACGCTATGCGTCGCTACGCTTACGGTTAGCCCTGGCAACCATTCTAGGCCGGCACTTGCATAATATGGATGTCTCACTACAACATTTTAAATAATTATTGCATGAAAGTATCTACGTGAGGCAGCCACTTAGGTTCAGCATAGATCAGCCACCCTTATTTGCAAATTGCGCAAAAGTCTATGTGGCTTAAAACAGGCACCTAGAATATGGTACGGTGTTCTAAACGTGTTCCTATTGTTTTTAGGTGTAATAAAGAGTATTGCTCGTACTACAAAACGTGGGAGGGTAATGAAGTTGTACACACACTCATTGTCGGTGTGTATGTGGACGATCTGACTATTGCCGGATCCCACCTGAGCTCAATTGAGGAGCTGAAGGATAGGCTATCAGCTAAGCTCACCACAAAGAACTTAGACGAGCTGCATTACCTCCTAGAAATGGATAACAAGAGATATCGGTGCTAAGATTCTATGCATGTCACAGCATAAGTATATTCATGATTTACTACACAAGTTTAATATACAGGATTGTAATACTGGGCCCACACCACAAGCAAAGAGTGCAGTACTCGAAAAAAAAACGAAAACGGTTATGACGCTGGACCAAATCGCGGCTCAGCCGTTCGATTATAGAGGATTGGTAGGGTCATTAATGTACCTAGTCTGTTTTTTTAGAGGAACAAGCCTTGATATTAGCTAACGCTATAAAGAAGCTAAGTAAGTATCTACCTTGCTATAATAAGACCCGCTGGAAGGCTGCTCAGCAGTACTAAATTACTTGAAAGGAACGTCGACGTATGTCTTACTAACAATGGAAATAGTACTACTATTAAGGTTGAGCTATACCCAGACGCGAGCTTCGTGAATGCAAATGAGAAATGAAAATCTACCACAGGGTATGTATCATTACTTGCTGATGCATGTATTAGGTGGAAACGTTTTAGGCAAGATTGTATTAGTCTTAATACAGCGGAAGCAGAATTAATAGCTGCAAGTGAAAGTGTAGGAGAAGCAATGTGGCTACGGCCACGAGTACAGGAATTAGGATACGAACAGTAGTGGATCTGCGAAAATTGCTGATCGCAGGTCTCTCTCTCACACAGCACCCGAGCCACCGCCTAACGGAGGGGCACTCCGATATCCGTTGGACACACAAACCCCTTGCCCATCTTGTACACCCGTCGGTAGGGCTGGGTCGCTCTTCGGGTGATCTCGGAGGAAGTACTTGTGACGATCTTGGACTGCCTTGTCTGGGCAGCAGGAACTTGTGACGGCAGCGCAGAAAGTCCGTCACGCTGTGTCGTTGGGGGGTTGGGTCTACGGTAGAAGTTAGTTTGTCCAAAAGCTGTCCAAATCTGTCCAAATTGCCCAAAAGTAAACGACGCAATTATCAGAAAGAAAGGTTATTTTAGTAGAAGTACTAGTAAGTCCCTGGGTTGCACAATTTGCCCAAATCTGTCCAAAATTGTCCAAAACCGTCCCGGTATAGCGTCAGAGTATTATAGCGTAGAATACGAATTAGTATGCGGCCTACTATTGTTGTAGAGTGCCCTCCGGAGCCGGGTAAGGGCATTTTGCATGGTAAAAGACAATGCATCCAAAAATATGTCCTAAAATGGCTTATTGCCCTAATTGTAAATTTCATGAGAACGGAGCAGATTTCGCTGGTCGATT
>LGSN01001255.1:0-16486 GCA_001314375.1 Phytophthora podocarpi
ATGCAATCAATTGGGCCGTCAACACGATCACCAAGCGCATAATCTTACCTGATAATCTGTCCGATGGAGTTAGCAGTGATCCGAAAGAGAGAAAGCGCAATCAAGCTCCTGCCACTCCACGGAGGACGATCAACGCCGTTTGGCAGCGTGCCATATCGTTCCCTTTTAACGCTTCGAGAAAACGTGTGGATGGACGACAATTGCATGGGCCATGGACTAGCGCTACTGCAACGTGAACATCCTGATGTCGGAATCGTCAATCCACTGTTCCATCGATTCCAGGATCGAAAGGATCAACTCAAGGCAATTACCAGAGGCGACCCCTTTGACGAGGCAAACAAGATTGTGGTATTAGCACTGCACGTCGTCAATGATCACTGGTGTGGTGCCGTATTTGACTTTCGCCGCGAAAGTCGTGGAATTACGGTATTCGACCCATTGCAAGCACCGAAGGCAAAATACTACGATGCGTGTGAATCCCAGCTGAAGAATCTGTTCGGTGAATTATGCTCAGTCATGCAGATCAAGAGGGAGACAAGTTCACGGCAACCAGACATAACAAGTTGTGGTGTGGCTGTTCTCATCTTTTTAGAGTGTTTTCTCAGCAGCGTCGCGATGCCTGCCAAGCCAAGTTCAGCACTGATACGGTTCCTCAGACTTTGGTACATGTTGAAGTGCCTGCCGTAAATAAGTTTCAAATACTGCTGATGCAAACCTATTGTTCCCCACTCCATCCTTTCATGCTTGTAAACCACATGATAGCATTGAACGGTGATGCTTGACCTTTGATACTGCCGCTCTGGTGCAGCCTCCTGCCACCTTGCTGCTTGGCGTGTTATTTTTGGTAGCTGCGGGGGCCCACTTGCTTTCTTCTCCTTCTTTTGGCTGACCTGCGTCTGCCGCCAAGCACTGTGTCACGGGGGCCGCATCCATCACTAGAGTTTGTAGCGAGCGGTGCTGCGTATAGTATAAGACGTCGCTTGACGAATTTCATTAAGTCTTTTGTACTTTCAGACAACACTCAAATATGCAGTTACATTCATGCAACATATCAAAACCAGGGGATGAAAACCAGCCATGCTGAGCTTCACGCCAGTCAGTGAGATCTCTACAAACGCTAAATTTTTTGAATCTGTCTTGAGTAGCTTACTATATATTACCCCCCTTTTTTGGGATGGGTACCTGCAGCACCTTTAGGCCCTCAAGTACCTAGAGTCACTCACGCCTTGTACCCCTAACTCTCACTTAAATACGAGCTACTCAGTACCTCTAACATAGATCATAAAAGTAAGCGAGTTTGGTCACACTAGCAGAACTGTAGTGTACCTGTTGAGGATGCAGACTTTGCGTTCGATGAAGAGCAATACAGCAGGTGTATTCGATAGCTAACAAGAAGGTAAACTAGGCTCTGGCGGAGTACTTACAAAGACGACATGGCCCGATATGGAGCTCTATATGAAGCCTCGTCAACATACAATGCAGGGTCAGCTAGTGGTACTTGCAGCTGAAACTGGCACGGTATGGTGGTAAAAGCCAATGCGAAGTAATACAAGCAGAAGCCGCTCGGTGGCCCGTTCGTCGCGCAGCTACACGTGTATGCTGCAAAGAAGTTCGACAGGGCANTCCATAATGACTCGTGACTGACTTGATATTCGTAGGCTTCTCTGCCGTTTCGCCATGTACTAATAGCGTACCCTTAACCTCATATGTCCTATTAGCTCGCTATTTTGCAAGGACAAAACATTCGACGATCACAATACGTAGTAGTCTGGTAGAAGACACGTAGGTGATCCACATAATTTTTCTTGTCGTCACGCACGTGTTTTTTTTCGTCGAACGATAAGAGAGAGCACTCTTACAGCTCTTGGTGCTTCAAAATCACGTGAGCTAGATCAAATAATACTAGGCAAGTGCACGTGCTAGAATGCCTTGGTGATGACGAAGAAGAAGGTACGTGGAAGAGTGCACGTCCTACACGACGCCAGCGCACCACGTGCGCTTTAACTCATCCACGAGGCGGAAATCGGGGACCAGGACGCGTTCTCTGTAGGGAAGATAGTTCGAATGCATCAGCCACAGCACTACTTCATCGCCGTCTGCAGCTCAAATTCTCTCTATCGGAGCTTGCACCGCCGCCGTGCAACGATTGATTTTGTGTCCGCCAACGTTGAAGTTTCCCTTGCGAGTTGAACATTCAGTCTGCAATGCAGACTCCGCATTCCGCACCCACACCGATACGGGTTTTCGTCACGTGATTTTGGTTAACAAAAACCATGAGCTAAACCTCCACCTGAAAAACACGTACCAAAAGACGGTAGCGATGCTACGTGTATTTAGCTACTTACGCGATTTCATTTTCGGTGTTTCTGAAAGCCTCTATTTATATTGGGTGCTTCCGTCATTTACCTACTATATACGTATTTTTGGATACGTTCGTAATATCGAGAAATTTGTCTCTGTGTGAGCTACAATACTAAATGTCAGTGTTAACGAGGGTGCTTGTATTAATACGTGTATGGGGAACTACTAAAGCCACTAGACAAAACTACTATAGCCACCATACAGTACCAACCTTTTGGTACAGCAGCTGGTAGCTGTAGNCAGCTTCAAGCGATGGAATAACACACGGTTCTCTTGCAGCCGTGATAGCCGCCTGCGCAAAGCTGCCGCTACCACTTTGCAAGATGTAGGCACAGATATTACTGGGAAAATGACTATTGTTACACACTGGGACTTACTTGCTTTTGTATACCAGCCCTTTTTTTCCCTAAATGCCTGTGGTTTAAGGTCCGTGTGCGTAGCACGCGGGCTTAAACCCAGGNCCAATTTCGTGATTTGACGGTTCATGACATCCGTTCTCCAGTTTGTAACAATAGTATCTGTCATATTACTGGGACAGCAGTGGCCTGGAAGGGTGCTGCTGGACAGCCCAAATCATGTTAATTCGAGCCGGTAACTGAAGCCGGTTAGCTGATATAGTTGTTGATCTGCATCGGGTCTACTTGCGTGACAGCAAATTTCAGTCTCCCTGTGTCGTCGATCTACAAGAATGAGGACTCCTATCTAGCGTCGTTGCGCCCTGCNGCACGCTAAAACGTAATTGTCGCGCGGACGTCATGGACGACCGAAGACGGTCTTGGCTCGATTGTGAAGAAAGCGGAGCTTTAACCTACGGTGACGCGGCTGGCGGAGCATCACATCCACTGAATGCTGTTGGTGCCACGCTGTGGGTATTCCACTTCGCTGTTGAGTGATTTTCTAGTACATCAATATGTTTCTCTCTCTCTCTCTGGATCTCCCACTTCTAACAATAATATAGTTTCCGTGGGTTTGCTATCCCAGCCTACGCATAGCCCTAGTTTCCCTTGAGTAGTTTGAACGAATGAATGCTACGTCATATCTTTTATCTAAAGGGTCGTGCTCCCAACAAATTTTCCAAGTCAGTAGAAGAAGTATGTCAAGCACCTCTCCTCCTCAGGATCAGTAGCTACAATACTCGTGCATTTCCAATGAGAACGTCCCTACAACCTGAGGAATAGTCAAATACCACGCCACCAGGTCGCAGCGTTTGCTTGCCCAATTCAGTACTGTAATCAAAGCTGCGACGGTAGTGGAGAAGACAATATCTATTCAGCTCAGAAAGAGTGGGGCAAACTGACCAACTGAGGGAGTGAAGCTGGCCTCGAGTGAGCTTTAGGCAAATTTGACACTGCACAGCATTACTTGGTGGAGATTCATTGAGCTGAACTGTTGTCCTCCAAAGGTAAGTTTGTCTACAGCTACCAGCTGCTGTACCAAAAGGTTGGTACTGTATGGTGGCTATAGTAGTTTTCTCTGGTGGCTTTAGTAGTCCCCACATGTATGCCTATTTGGAATATCACAGCGGTGACGATTGTCTGTACCGGTACACGCACTGTTCATGTTTTGTGCATTACTGCCGTATCTATGGATCGGTCGTTTGGCCTTTCGATAACGCAAATGTGAATTTGACATAATCAAATGTTGTTGCGGCATTCATAACGTCAGTATGTTTGCAGCTAGCGTGTCTCAGGCACATCGTAATTATGCAATGAACGCCTAACGATCATAGGGAAATAGGGAATCCTCTTCTGATTGGACTGAATCGCACCTACAGGGAGTTGCCTCTTCCTGCCCAACAAGCCTCTTTATTTCGGAATCGACTGCCAAGCGCTCAACCTGTCTGATAGCACCATCATGCAGAAAAACTTCCTCTCTCTACTGGCGGTGGTTGTCATCGTCGCAAGTTCCCTCACCTTCACGACGGCTGAGAATGCAGTGCAAATACAACGCGTTGTCAAACTTCCTCATGGTGACAACACGGGTCGCTACCTCCAAGAAACTCATAAAACAACCTAGGAGAACAAGGGCTCGATCTCTAGCGAAGAGGAGGAGAGAGGAGTGATGGAATCTTTGAAAAATCTCATGCGCAGAATCCCGAATAAAGCTCTCAGCAAGTTGAAATCTCTCGTGAGCTTTACTGGGAAAACTCCGACCAAGCTTACACCTGCAAAGCTGAAGACACTCGAGACGTATGCTCGGAGCAACCCCGAAAAATGGTATGCATTGGACTATTACCTGGACACTGTGCTTGGGCTCGGGTTTATGATATTCTTTGCTGGTGGCGCTATCTACTTCGGATTGAAGAACAACCATTAAGTCGGATCCATTACAGACTGTAATTTACAGTAGTTGTCTTGTTTTTAAACAGAAAAAGAAATAAAAAATCATTTGAAGTTTTGTCTTTTTTGTTAAGTTTCTTTGAGAAGAGTTTCGCTTCGCTTTACGCTTCCAACTTTTCCACTAATCTGATTGCACATAGCGAAGGATGTTCGTTGCACTTGCCATCGTGTTTATATACTAGTGTATTATAAAACATCACGCACGTTGCAAGGGCGAGTAAAGGTTCCTTTTCGTTGTTATTTTGGTCGCGCTGGCTGGTGCTGGTTCGTCAGCATACATAGGCTAGCGACGAGGGCGATAGGTAATTGAGACTGCTTTGCTGAATGATTGTCGTTTTCGCACGTAAATGGTGTCTCATTGTGTAACGGTTTTGCAAGGAGATAGTAATATAGAGGTTTTATAGGCCTCTCAACTCGGCATTGTTTGAATGAAGGCACTGGATGGCATCGGCGTGAATGAAAAGCTTGGTCATTAACTGTAGCCTTTCCAGCACTTAATTCTGCTGGTAAGTCTGGCTGATGGGGCTACTAATACTGACAACGAGTGAGCTGTACAAACAGAGGTCAAAGCGAGGCTATGGAGATTCTGAGCGATCGGATCAAGCTTTTTAGACGAGGTGTGCGTACGACCAAAGAAGGCCAGCCATTCGGTACGAGACCCTCCAATGGAAGGGGATGGCAATGGAGCTCCCGTTACAACTATAGACGGCTTCTGTGGTTGTCACTCTACTTCCGATGCGCGCTTGTAGAAAAGCTGCGGGCTACTTCATCTAGAAAGAAAGTGACAAGTCATCGCCGTCAACCCATCAACGTCGGCGCTGGCAAAAAGCAAAATGCAGCAACAGGGTTCAGAGCTCTGCAGCCTCCAGCACGGCGAGATTCGAACCAGATCAACTGCAGCCGCTGCTGCTGATGCGGCCACGTGTTGCCAGATCTTCCGAAGCCAAGGGAAGCCCATGAAACGTTTCTTGTCGCCGTCAGCAACGCCCTTTATCGTGGCGGATAAAATGCCTACCGATTTGGTATATTCAGATAAGGAGGAGGGTGACGCAATGTACAATAAGGTGCAGCAACTTCAATGGGAGGATGACATCGTGGATTTCGCTTTTCAAGGTGGAAAGGTACCTGAACAAGTCGAGATCACCACGTTTTCTGACCTGAAGGGGTGCAGGTAGGTGCACGGCTAAAACTGATGAGGAAGATAGAACTGTGCTGTTGTCTAGGGCTTTTGCTTATGCGTTTGACAATCAGGAAATTACGGTGCCCCCGTGTCTGTTGAACGAGGAGTTGAAAGATGGTTAGTGGGTGGCGGCAATTGGCTGGGAGTCGCCGCGATGCATGCCCGAAAGCAAACTGGTTTTGAATAATGACGACGACTCTCACATGTTCTCCTGTCCTGATAATGGGGATATGCATCCGATCTTGTGTGTTCCTAAACGGAAGTTGGGATATATTGAAGAGCGACTGACATTGCGAGCACAGCAGCACATTGAGAAGAAACAACGTATCAATCAAGTTATGAGCAACCTCGACTTCGGTGACGACACAGCAAAATGTCAAGCGTGTTCTGAAGGTGGTGGCAAGAATGCTGTTGTTACACGTGTGATGAAGAACTTTATTTGCGCGGACTACTCGCTACCAGCGATAAAGCTCTCGCTTACGAAGCCTGAACTCTCGAAGACCGAGCTTCGCAGCTTCCACCGACCTCGTGGCAAGTTTAAAGTCAACAAGCGTTTACAGTTTTTGCCTCCGCCTCCTGGTGCTGCGAAATTACCCCCACAGGAAGAGCGTGTCATGGTTTCAAAAATTGAAAAGAGTTCGGAATTGTATTCCACCGCTGGTGGCAATCTGATTATTATCGAGTACACAGAGCAGAAGCCACCCGTGCTGTCAAACTCAGGCATGGCGTCCCGTATCATTCACTACTGGCGATCACCAGAGGTAGCCCTGCAGGATTGGGTATATCGGTAAGAAAATGATGCGCAACATGACACCAACACCTCCAAAAATGAAGATGGGTGAGGTCATTGCGCTTGAGAGCCATGATGCATCTCCCTTCATCGGTGATGTTCCTCCTGGGCCAGTCATGACGTCGCTAAACTCAAAGCTTCTCAAGGTGTCTATTTTTCCTCGCAAACCGAGGGCTCCATTTGCTGTGAGTCCGAATGCTCGTAATACCAACAACGCGGATGTATTTCTCCTCTGTCGTTCTGGGTCGAAGCGTGGTAATGACGTTGCAACTGATAGTACAGTCGGGCTTGGAACTCCAGCGACGACCTGTTGCATCATGGAGTTGCCCGACGTTTTTACGGCAGGTCAAATTGAACCTCAATTGGAAGTGCCGGCGCCAAATTCCCGTAAAGCAAAAGAATTTATCAGCCAATACGTGGTGTTTCATAAACTGTTCAAACCATGAAAGATGGTACGCACCTGAAGATTGAAGATGTTCAGCGCGCATTTCCGAGTCTATCGAATACTACTATTCGATAGGCTCTGAAAGAGGTCGCTACATTTGAGCGTGGTGGAAGTTATGCAGGTTGGTGGGAAAAGAAACCAGACTGTCAATCGCAAACTGAAGGTAGTATTTGTGATTCCAGAGAGTGTATGTCTATACGAAAGCATGGTGTTTAGTCAATGCTGACTACTAGGTATCGGACTCACCAAGATTTTTTCACCTTCCGAAGTCTTGGGGGCAATTAACCATTTACTTCGACACCTAGAATTGCGCAAGAATGCCTTGGCGACACTGGTCGTATCAACTCACCTTGAAGGGCGTGCAAGAGAGAATGCCCAGAGAAAACTATGGAAATTAGATCCTGTCGTACGCAGTCTTGAGACTAAAATCCAAATTGCTCGTTATATTAACGAACAACTGCAGCTGACACCGTGAAACTTGACCAAAAATTACGTTGAATGCCACCTCCAGGGCAAAGGTTCGGGTATGTTACAATTGAGTGGCATCGGTGAGCCTACTGGTCGAGGCGAAGGTTTTAGCTTTGTTGTTGTGCCGCAACCCCGCGTAAAGGAGAATGGTCAGAAAAGTATGGTCGTGGCAGTACAGAACAACACTTGTGCCGGGTCTGTAGGTGTGCAAAAGACGGCAGTCGGGGTTTCTGGTACAACTGCCGACTTACGCAAACTGAAAATGGAGGAGGCTGGGTGCTACAAAACCTAGGTATGGCTGGGGCAGACATCAATAAATTGCCTCGTTAGGATCGCTGTCGCATCTTGCGTGGGCTTAGCAGTCATGCGCTAACTCACGGAGTGGCTGGTAGCTTGACCAAATTTGCACGTAGTGAGCGCATGTCACGTTCAATGCAAAACAAAGTGATATGATCTATGAGCGCCAGATGAATGCACTAAGCTCAACCACAACGATGTTTTCCTCTGATGAGGAGTCGGATGACGACGACGAGCTTGACAAGCTAGGCGCCGATGTTGAGGCAGATATCTTGGAAGGTACTGACCGCAAGCGGGGTCCGAATAATTTGTTTCGCAGGGGTGGTGGTGGCTTAAATCGATCAAAGGAAGCACTTGCGGCACGGGAGGAAGCTATCGAGCTGCGTCGACTTATACAGGACATGAATAAGTACCAAACTTCTGGGGCTAGCGCGAACCCGACCAGTGTTGGGTGTCATTCTGATGTTGATTCGACTTAACTACGCCAACAATTGTGCGCAAGTGGTATTTCAGCACGGCCTAGCTTCGAAGCAGGATCTAACCTGGGGTCTTGCGGTAGTTCGATAGCGTCCTCTGCACAAACGACGCCCATGAATCAGGTATCACGGGTCTCGTCACCACATAATACCAACACGCCTATCGTGTCGCTGCCGCTCAGTTCCTCGAATAAAATCGCGGGACAGAAGGTGCTCAAGCGCGTTATACGAACTATTGATGAAGATGGTAGCGAAACGGTCCGTATTCAGTTTATCGTGGCTCAATTCCATGCAAAGCAACAGGGTCAAAAACAGAATCATGACGAACAGAGCCTGCCATGGAAGCGGAAGCAAGTTGCGCTGAATAACGATTCGACCAGTCTTAGTTTGTCTGAAAAGCTAAGCGGCACAAACAACTCCAACAAGAACTAAAGAAATTGCAGAAGTCCGAAGAACACAACCAGATTTATCAGGAAACGCCCAAAGTGGGCGGTAATATTGAAGCGATAACGGGACTACGCAAATGGCACGGGTGGTATTCGCTGTACGCACTGTCTCCAGGTTGGTCACATGCACACCAACCGAATCTGCCCGTTGTATATAGCTGACGATTCCCGCCCGCCCATTTTCAAAGGAGGAAGCGATTGACACAGTAAACCTGGCACAGCTGTATGAAGTTATGCAGAAAGATCAGACTGGATCAAAACGTTTACGCGAATTGACATACAAACGGCCGTACGCGTAGGATGCTCCGAACCTAAGTTGTTCGAATATGCCAGTCGCACTGCTAAACAAAGCACTCATGGCGGTAGTTGACCGGTTGAGCGAGATTCCGGAAAGTAAACTCTTACGCGTTCCACTTTTGATGCACCTAAAATCAAAACGAAGTCGATTCGCGTTTTAAAGGGAAGAAAATTAATCCACAACCGCAATAATCTTACACAAACATAGATTATCATACAGCCGCAAATCTACGCTTCGATGTTTTCAATGGTAATTCCGAGTATCAATGGCTCGGTCAGCAGGTCAAGTTGAAAAACAGGCTATGAAGAGACAGGCTCCGCAGGTCGTCCGCGCCCAGCCTCGGTCCAGCGTTGTCATGAGCGGGATCGTTGTGTGCTATCTATGCTGTAGATGCGATGCACTGTACAAGTATTCCGCGTGAATTTTGCATTGCCTGCAGCTTCATTTAGGCCAACTGGAATTTTGACTGCAGAATCGCCGCGTGGAAGTGATCAAGATTTTATTTCGGAGAATCCCAGTCAGAGAAAACTTGACCGTGGCGATGAAGAGTGCTGTCGATGGGGTATATCTAGGCGTCCTTCGAGTGCTTCTGGATCGGGATAACCAGTACGAGAGAGTCGTGTGATAGACGTTTAGGGTTTTTGTTAACTTGTATTTGTTGACAGCAGCTAATTCCTATGAGCGATTCGAACAGTGCGTTCCATGCAATGGCTAATGCGAGTGGTTGATTTGTTGCTGGCGAAAGGAAAGTCAGGCCAGCCCGCGGGACAGTCAGGATTTTTTCAAAATGCATTACCTTGCGTGTGATGAGACTGTGAGCGATTTCGAAAAAAATGTATGCTACGCTGTGTTGTCCGCGTTGGGAGCGGCAGCGAAGGCGCTATCTCGGTGACGATGACTCTCATCGAAGCTATTTCTCCTAATGGGGTCACACATGCAGCAATGCTGACAGCTGAAGTTCCCAAATTCCGCCATGTTCCAAGATTGCGACGTGTCTGAGGGATATTAGCATAGAGGCAGCGACTTTCGTTCTGAAAAACGTGTAGTATAGTACTTAAGTACATGTATAGTTACGATCGATGATGTTTTCGTGGAGACTGTCGAGCATGGTAATGTTGAGCTGGAAAGCTAGTGTTGGCTCAATCGGCTCAAAGTGAAAACGCGAGTTAATCTGTCAAAGTGTAACTACCTAGGGTAACAAGAAAAACAAATCCTGACAAACGGTGGTAAAATGAATGAAAAGCTTCGAGAATCGAGTACAACAAGAAAAAGAAGACGATAAACCTGCCAATCAACCGAATCTGCTCGCAACTCTCGATGCTCAAGGTTCGACTTCATTGCCTTGGTTCAATCGTTCCAGCATCAGTTCCTCATCAGCAAACTTCTTCAGAAGACGGATAGCGTCTGGTAGCTGGAGACGTTCCGATGGCTCAGTCGCACAGAGAGCTTGCACGAATTGCCACTGCTCGTTTTTCGCAAAAGCCCTCGGCCGTGGGAAAAATATTCCTCTTTTCACCTGGAAGACCACAGCGGGATCTATGCACTGATGTCCCCACGGGTAGTCTCCAGTCACTGCCTCCACAACGCACATACCGAACGAGTAAACGTCCGACTCCGGGGAAGGCACATGGTCGGCATCTCTCAGACATTCGGGGGCTTTCCAACGAACAGCCCCACCGGGAGGCACCCTCGGACGAGAATCCGCCGACATGAAGCTCAGCCCAAAATCCGTCAGCATCGCCACACCCTCCGCGCTCACCAAGATCTGGTTACATTTCAGGTCGCTGTGGATGATGTGACGTTGGTGCAAGAAGTGGAGGCCCAGAGCAGCTTCATATAGTTTGCGCCACGCCAGCGACCGCCCTGCTTTCTTCTGCCGGTACAGATAGTTCGTGAGGTTACCGTTGGCGGCCTCCTCGCACACAAAGAACCAAGGACTGCCTTGGTCGCAGGCACCGAAGAAATTCACGATATGTTTGTGACGCGCTTTCTGCCAGATCCTCGCCTCACGTCGGAACGTGCGCTTGTCTTCTTCAGACATGGGGTCCACGCACTTGATCACAACCTGCGCCTCGAGCCAGGTGCCATGGTAAACGGCACCAAAGCCGCCCTGCGCGAAAGGTCTTGACTGCCGCTGCACTTCATACTCCGGTAAGAACCAGTTGGGCACCTCAGGAACACTGAGACTGGAAAACCTGATCAGCTTTGTCTGGGCAGCTTCCAAGGTCTGAATCATTTTCGGTTCGTAGTACCGTTCGTGCTCCTCGGACTCGTACTTCAGCATCTTGAGGACATCTTCTTGTCGGGCTGAACTGCCCAATTCCCGTAGAATCACTTGCGTGTCTTCTTGTGACTCAACGAGACTCTTATAGACGTCGGCCTCATCATGTCTCCACTGTTCTTGCAAAATTCGTCTCTGCAAAGGGGGGTGGCGTTCGGAAGCCTCTTGATCCAGTAATGCGTCAATGTCCGAGTGCAGTTGGCGCAGACACCCAACCAGCGTCCGAGTACTGACGAGACGTTCAAGTGTCAACTTCTTCGAGTGTTGCTGCAGCAGCGAATGGAAGGTGCTGATAATCTCGAGTAGAGAGGCCTCTGACACTGTGTCAAGCTGTGCTTGCGCTATTTGCAATCGTTGTAGTAGGTGCTTGCTCATCTTCTGCATTTCTGCCATATTGATGCACAGGTCTGGGAGATCCTTCATCATGTTGCCCACTCGTTCGCGTTGGTGTTCTTGGATGATTGCAAGCACCTCATCGTTGACGTGCGCGAAGTCGAACACGTTCTGACCGCTGCGGTTCGACAAGTCCAGCGTGGCATTGTAGGCGAGGAGGAGCTGGATGATGTCCTTCCGGTTCTTCTCGACTGCCCACATCAACGGGGTGCATCCGTTGTCGTCCCTCTCATTGACATCTGCGCTATTCTCGAGTTCGCGCGTGATGGAGTCAAGATCGCCCCCTTGCACGGTCTCCAGTAGCGTCATTGGTGTTAGCTGCAGTTCGCTTGCGAGGGTTCGCGGAGAATATTTCAAAGTGACCGACCGAGTGTGGCCTCGCCGTGAGGATCCGATGTACCCACCGCTAAAACCAGATCTGAACGCTCCACCCAAGCAGAAGAGGCATATGAAACTGCTGCTGCACTTGTCGACGGCCACCAGAAGGGTGTGTCCAGTACATGTAGTAGTCTACTGGGCACAAGCAGTCGAGCCTACTGGCCCGTTCCAGCGTGGAATGCATGCGGTCCAGTCATAACTGCGTGAAAATGCCATCGCAGCCCGCTTAGATGTCAGGTGACACGTTCATAAGTTACGAACTGACGAAGCGTAGCGCATCACCTCACCAGGCTGAAGACTTTCCTTGGTTGAAGATGGGAATCGGGCGAGGGATACATGTATGGGATCAAGCAAGCTATCGTCATCACAGCACTCCATCTCAGCACGGGCACGTTGCCCATTAATCGCCACCTCTTTCTCTGCGTTACCTCCTGCAGCAAAGGGTAGCCATCCAGGCAAGACCGCGAACAGAGATTCGTCCCATCTCAAGAAGATCAAATCGGCGCGTTGGACTTGGCCTCACCGTTGTGCCAGTTTGCAGTAACGCCTCGACGTTTCTGGTACTTAGCAAACTCTCACCGCAATATAATATGGGTCAAGCAAGAAAGTGGGCAGCTCCTTCGAAGATGGGCTACTACCGTGGACTCGTGCTCCCCAGGGCACGTGATACGTAGGCGAAGTTGCATCCGAGCGCGACTTTGGGAGTAGTTTGCCGTCTAACCGGCAACAAATTCAAATTCAAATCCGTAGGCGAAGAGGTTACAAGCTCATCCAGCGCTGTGCGATTCGAAGTCGAAAGGCTTATCCTTGTCGATCTTAGCTGGTACGGTTGTCAACATGCTGAACAAATCAGAAGGCACAGCAGAGTTCCTCTCGAACTGCTTTTGGCACACCGCGATGGGAGTGAGTAGCTCCAAGTGCATCAAAATTTGCTACGAAGTTGAAAGTCCCGTTTATCCACAAGTAAAACCAAATATTTATTTATCCCACCCACGTCCGCGCAGTTTATTTTTTTAACTTAACACCCTGGATGTTAAGTGACGTCTGCAGCCGCGAGTGAGTGATTATCACTCCAATACCTTATATATTGTCATATTGAAATATCTCCCTCGCTGACTTCTTATTACCATGAGCTGCTAAACTTGATACCTTAGCAATATACATAACCTTCACTTGGATGTTGCAGGTCGAGAGTGAATGTCATCCCGGGTTATTCCCGATCGAAAAAAGCCGGTTATTATGTGATGGTTGCCCGCTCCACCGCTATAATGGGGATGTAGTCATCTTCACCGCCTCGATCACGAAAATCCGTCGAAAGCATACGCCACCTCCGCGGTTTCACAGTGAAACCGCAGAACGACGCTGTCGTCAAACAGCCATTTTTGTCATCATCCAAACAACCAATTGTGGTACACCCATACGTCCACACCAAACAACATTCAACTGCACAGTGAGTGCCCTTAGGTTTCCCCTTTACAAATCGACCCAATATAAGGCTTAACGGATCTAGGGCCCTCCAGGTTGCCTGAAAACCACAACATGTACTAAAGCCTTAGCGCTATTAATAGCGTTAGTCAGTCAAACTGAACTACATGTTTGTCGTGCGTGCTTTGAAGTCGGTCGTGTCAAGCTGAAGGATTTTTTCCAGTGGTCGGAGCTTGCGGGGCAACGAGCCAGCTGTTTTCCCTCAAGCCCGCCAAAATGATACCCTATCTGCCAGTCCTCACTGCAGAATACAAGTGAACAAATTTTCTTCAAAATAATATCCTTCAGGATGCGATCTGCTGAGACCCCGTGGATCACGAACCGACGTTTTTCATGGGCTTTTCCCAACACAGGGACGTCATATTGCAGATAATTCCAAAACGGGGACCAAGTCTCAAAACAGGGACCTTCGGTCCAAATAATAGTGTGGGCCACTGGTTTTAAGGGGTTAAACAAGTACTTANCGAAGGTCCCTGTTTTGAGACTTGGTCCCCGTTTTGGAATTATCTGCAATATGACGTCCCTGTTTGGGGGGGGGGGGGGGGGGGGGGCGTTTTCCATTGCCTTGGTCTGATTGTAAGCAACTCGACGACAACTCACCGAGTGTGAGCCATAGTTCGCTAGGGCGGACCATGGACACGGGCTCCGCGATGCCCCATGTGAATGTCACTTCCGTTTTTGCGGAGCAAAGGAAAGTCTCCGTCAACTGAGCAAGAGACAGCAACTCGAAAAGAGACCTCGGATACCAAGGAGACTAAGTCATTGAGCTGACGTCTCCACTCGTATCCCCGTCACATTCGCCACAGAGTGAGACACTTCCAGCGGTTCGAATGTCGTCCCAAGATGAGCAGCCTAAAGAAGAGAGTGTGAAAGAATTTGACAGAACGATTGAGAGCGTGACTCTACCTGAGGATGGCATCGGGAAGACTGACACGGGGCAACATCTTACGCCATCAAGGTGAGGCTATGTGGAGGCCTCCAATGGGTCATCAACAAACGCTATTCGGAGCTGCTGGTGCTGCACAAGGCTATTGGGCACCGGCGAAGCATTTGCAATTCCCTAGAAAGCACTTCCTTCGCAATCGCAGTTCACGTTGCCTTGAACAACGAAGTCGAGGGCTGGAAGCGTATTTCAGCGAGCTCCTGAAGATCTGCCCTCTTCTCCGCCGCGAACTGGATAATTTCCTGAGTGTGGACATGAACGTGATAGCTTTCGAGTGTGTGCAGCGAACAATGAAAATCGAATCAACAGACACAGAGGGTGAAAGTACTGGCATGACTGGAACGCCCTCTACTAGCTCGAGCGCTGGACATCTCGAATCTCTGTTGGTGGAATCGACAATATACGATCAGGTCGAAATGTGTTTTCGCATGGACGATCTTCAAGGCATGTGAGAGAATGTGATTGAACGTTTGCTGAGAACTCGAAATTGACTGGTTGAAGTAGACCTTCCCGCGGTTCCACGCAATGTACAAGCGGCGTTTGAGCGAATTCACCAGCGCTTTCGTGCCTTCTTGGCCCAACACGGAGGCCGATCGACTATCGAGCGGCTTGTCAGCTCGCGAACTCTAATGATCGTTTTACTCGAGTTCAATTTCGAGTTAGACTCCTTACATTGCAAGATTGGACTCGAGAAGTCGAGCTGGAAGGACACCTGGGATGACATGACCCGTGCTGTCGAAGAGAGCTTAATCTCCACGTGGGAAGCTGGCCTTCACACAGAGTTGCGTGATGCTGAGTCCCAACGTAGCTCCTGGGCACAAATTCAAAACGAAAGAAGTCAGAGTGAGTTCAAGCACAGTTCCAGCTCGTAGGAACTACTCGAGACAGTAGCAGATACGGTGGCACGGATGTCAGACGTACCCCTAGAAAATGTTCCTGATCGCTTCATCCCCGAGCACGTGGTTCAACGAGAATCACAGCCGTTTAGCTCAGGATCCTCCGGCACGGTCTACCGCGGCAATTGGCTGAGCGTGAAGGTTGTCATCAAGTACATGGACGTGAACTCGGCTGCTGAGATACGCGCATTCCTGCTAGAAGACAAAATCTGGCACATGGCTCGACATCCCAATGTTGTCACGTACTACGGGGCTTGTCACCTCCCGCGTCCGTGTTTCTTCGTCTCGGAAGAAGTCGTAAATGGTGATGCCGTTGAGTTCTTGGCCACGACAAAGAAGCAGGGACGATCGATATTGTGGCCGACGATGCACGGAGAAGCGTTGGGGCTCCGTTATCTTCACGAGAACAATATCATTCACCGAGACTTGAAGTAGAGCTTACTCTGCCTGAAACAACACTCCAATAGTGGCCCTTAGACTGGACATCTTGACATTTGTATGACAAATGACGACAGCCTCACCTAATCCTAGACATACGTTGATTCTGTTGTTTCGCCTGGAGGATGAAAAATCTCTATTACTTGACATTTGTATAGGAAAAGCAATGAAGTTACTTCTTNCCACTTTCACGTTTTCCCGACATACCTTCTGCCCGAAATTGAACTGTGCCAATTCAAACTGAAAAGTACGCATTCATACGTGAAAGTATGAGCTCATACCCAAACGTACGAGTCACACAGAAATGTAAGAGTTCATACGAATAAATACGAGCTCATACTTGTTAGTATGAACTCGTACTTTTTAGACTGACTACGCTCGTACTATTTGGTATGAACTCGTACATTTCTGGTATGACCATACATATACAAAAGGGGATCTACACGATGAAGAAATCGTAGAATTCATCGGTTGAGGTCTTTGTCTGCTGCCTACTTACTAGTTAGTTGATATTAGCGGCAGTTCTCTCGTTTCGCTTCTGCTCCGACTCCTTGAACTCATCGAAGGTAGTG
>LGSN01001256.1:0-10982 GCA_001314375.1 Phytophthora podocarpi
GTGACTTCTGTGTAAGATGGCAGTGATCTATGAGTTCAAAAATGGCAAAATGCTTGTTAGAGGTACGTTGCTCAAGCAATATATTGTTGGCGGTAAGCCACTACTGAATGCTTGTGCCCGGTGCTGCTGGTCATGCCCGGCGCCGGCGCTGCTTGATGCTCTTGACCGGCGGCGTCGCTGCTCGTCTTGCCCGGCGATGTTGCGGCTGGTCATGCCCGGTGGCATCGCTGCTCATCTTGTCCGGCGATGTTGCTGCCCGTCTGGCGTGGCGCTGCTTGCTGATCTTGCTCGGTGTCGGCGCTGCTGGTCTTGCCCGACGGCGTGGCTAGTCTTGCCCGCCGGTGCCGCCACCACGTCGCCGTCGCTACACCCTGTGCGGTGCAAAACGAGAAATGAGGGCTTGTTTACTGCTAGCGCACGCGGCAGAGACGTACTGTATTGGCCTCTTCCTGGTAAAGCAGGCCACGACGCAGTGATTTCAACATCCGCACAGCCAATCAGAATCAGCAGGCCGTACCGTAGTGGTCCATTCCTGCCAAAGAAGTCCACAGCAATGGGTTAGCAGCGTTCACAGCCATTCAGGCGCATGCTAGCCCGTACCGTATTGGTCTTCTTCGTCCAAATACGGGCCAGCCCGCGACCTTTCAACACGAAGCTTGGCCAACAAACCGGGAGCGTTAGCGCTCGCTGTGTGGTATATAATATAAAATAATGTGTATGCTACATCATAATACCGGTATTTTTGTGTATATGTGGTGTGGCGTTATTAGCGTTACCATATTCTACATAGTTCTTACGAACTACGAATTTGGGCTGTCCAGCAGCACCCTTCCAGGCACTGCTATCCCAGTATTAATTTACGAGTACGGAGAGGAATGCAACACTGAGCAGTACAAGACTCTTCTCGAGGAACTGAAGACTTCAAGTGGTGCTGAGGTGGTGGGAGACTTCACATGCGCGTCAGACAATATCAATGGCCAAGAGGCGACTACCGGTAGCAGCTCCGGCACGAGCCTCATGGGTTATCTGTCGTCATTTGTTAAGCGGCAGTACGAGTTCTAAGCCTAGTGCTTCATAGCGTGCACGCTATACAAAGATGACGCTCTCCGTCCAGTACAGGGTTTGTGTCCGAACAGACAGATAGTCAATTAGAAACCCAACCTTCGTTTTGATAGTAAGTCCTGTGCTGAGGTAAGAAGAATAAAGAGCGTTGCTGCTGTCGACACTCAGCAAATGAGATGATGCGAGCACGAATTCCCTTTACCTTTGATGCTCTTACACGTCATGGCAACTACTACGTAGTACACTATCTGTAATATCCGTGATCCTCACAGGTAGGATGGTACTACTATTGCCATCACAGCGTTCATGAGACCAAAAGTTACGATTTGAATTCGCGACACGGCGAGCGATACGAACTTGCGTGAATGGATTTTTGTTTAGACTCCACTATTCTTACACACGGCCCTCCCTCAGATACCTAAGCTAGAGGTCTGTATTTAATTTTTGAAGTAGGAGTAATCATCGAGTGCGTGATCGACTGATTAACCAGGAACTGGCCATCGTTGTATATCATTATCAGACTTGCGCCACCATGAAAGCATTGACTCTTGTGGTTGTCATCGCTTCCAATCTCCTGCATGGAGCGCTGGCGGCGTGCTCCAGCTGGTCTTCGCTCTATCAAGACGTCATGGAGGGCGTCTGTTTGCAACGAAACCCAATGCGATTCCATCGTTAGTGACTACACGAAGCTAAGGGCGGACCAGGTTGTTATCTACACCACGCCAAAGGCCGGTGATCGTTTGACCTACACTGTTGCAAACATCGACGAGTCTAGCCGACCTACGCTATCAACGTGGTTACGCAGTACCAGACAATCATTGGCTTTAGCGGATCCTTCACGGACTCCACCCGCAGCTCAAAAACATGGCGAATGACGACCAGAAGACCGGTATTATGGATCGTTCAGCGCCCTTTGATGACACCGACGCGAAGAAGTATCTGAGTGGTCTTGCTTTCCATGGGTATCAAAATATTAACTTCATCCTGCCCGGTGCTGGTGGCTTTAGGAACCTGCTGACGTTCTCCGAGATATATCCAGACATGTTCATGCTCGGGACGGAGGCATGCGAAGGATACCTACTTGCCTTCGCTCGTTGGCACGGCTCTAGACAATCCTAAGAAAGCCTGGAAGCGCGCACAGAACTATGCGCATGACATCATTGAAGACATGAACAATATGGCAGCCAGCTGGATCGACTAGAACCTGTAACTTGTAATTGGCTACGGATGGGCTGAAACGCTCGATGACTTCCATCGCTCCACATTCGTGACGCCAAACAACCAAGTTGAAATCCAATTCTTGAAGGCACGCGTTGCTGCTCTGGACTGGATGTGCACAGTAGTCTTCCTACTGGGCCAGATTCGTCTTTTTTCTGCATTCGTATCCGTGTATAGTATACACGCTCGGATAAATATGTTGTAGAACACGAGAAAACTATCACCCTGCTCGCGTTTCGTGCGGACCCAAAAACCCTCACTAGAAAGGCATGAACCCTACCGCGCTTCGCGCGGGGGTCGGCTTGCTAGACGCAATGTTTATGTTTGTCGGATAAATGTACAAAAGGAAGATGCTCTAGTTTGGAGCAGCAACCACTTTCATTCTTGAATCGTGACAAATCGGAAGTTACGATTAGCAAACAGACGAACTCGAATACTTTCACGCTGATGCCGCCTCCGCACTCAATGCAGACGGTGATCTTGCCGACGTCCGACGACACCAGCATATTGTAAACGTCTTCATCAGTTTCTGCATCACGTTTTAAACTCGCGGACGACCTCAAAACATGTTTCCTTATCTTGCTGGTAAATTCTGGTTTCCATTTAATTATTTTTTGCGAGACGAATCGATATGGACAGCCTACGCAAACGAGTTGGCAGCACTATATAGAAGTGGACGTGGACTAACTTATAGAGATCAGCAGAAAGTTTCTTAGTGTCAATAACTTCGAGTAGACACGTGTGAGGGCATGTGCACGTACTATACTATGCTATGTACCGGTACATGTACCGGTATTGCCAATGTGAGCTGTAGAACAGTCCATCAACAGTGTTCACGCGGGGACGGTGGCCGTGTCGTTATCATTGCACTCGATTTGACTCAGGTGTAGGTGTACATGCAGACAACACGTGTAGGGGTAGGCAATATAATGCCCGCATGCGTTTCGTGATCCGCGCGACCCATCATCACTTTAGATGATGCCATGGAGGCGTGCCATAAGCACGCTTGGACAACGTATGTGAACAATCGCTGCTGATGGTACGTTGTGACTGGAAGGGTATCGTATGCACCCCAGCCGATCCGACGCTGATTGATCATTTAAACCGTTTCTTGTGTAGCATTTCTCTGTAGGCCGGAGCTGGGTGTGCTACATCCAATCTCATTTTCAAACTTCCAACCAAGCCGCCAATACCAACCATCAACGAACGAGTTCATGAGCGATCAAAATGAATCCCCCGCCGTCAAAGCACTGAGTTACGAGTCCGGCACTGCACTAATGGCTGAGGGGGCCTAGAGTGCTGCACGACTTGATCGCATCGAAGATGGCAGCAGCCACAGGCCAAGCGCTGTCAGAAGTGAGTGTACACTTTACCAACCTGTCGGTGTCAGCAGATACCCCCGTCGCGGACAAGGACGATGCCAAGAACGAACTGCCGACGATGTTGAATGAGACCAAGAAGATGTTCACTGTGTCAAAGAAGCACACTGTGCGCAAGGAGATCTTGAAGGATGTCACCGGTGCATTTGCGCCTGGGAAGATCACGTTACTCCTGGGCCAACCTGGATCGGGCAATTCGTCGCTCATGAAGATCCGTAGTGGTTGATTCCCTGTGGAAAAGAACATCACTGTGGGAGGTGACATCTCGTTCAATGGAGTGTCGAGAGAAGCACTTCTCAACCGCCTGCCCCAGATCGTGTCGTACGTGAACCAGCGAGACAAGCACTACCCTCTGTTGACGGTGAAGGAGACACTGAAGTTTGCCCACGAAGTTGGCGGTGCCGAATTCTTGCGCGAAGCGGAAGAGAAAGTATCGAGTGACCCCCAACCGGTGAACGAAGAAGCGCTTAACGCGATTCGAGCCATTTCAGGCCATTATCCGGACATTGTCGTTCAGCAGTTTAGGCTTCAGAACTGTCAGGACACGATCGTGGGTGACGCCATGACGCGCGGCGTCTCTGGTGGCGAACGCAAGCGCGTGACAACTGCCGAAATGGAGTTTGGTATGAAGAGTGTGACGTTGATGGATGAGATCAGTACTGGACTTGATAGTGCCGCCACATTCGACATTATCAACACGCAGCGTAGTGTGGCGAGGAAGCTCCGCAAGACTGTGGTCATCGCTCTTCTTCAGCCTTCACCCGAGGTGTTCGCGCTGTTTGACGATGTGATGATCCTGAACGAAGGAGAAGTGATGTACCATGGTCCATGTGATCGTATGCAGAGCTACTTCGAAGGTATTAGATTCTCGTGCCCACCAGAGCGTGATCTCGCAGACTTTTTGCTGGATTTGGGGACATCGCAGCAGTATCGTTACGAGGTTGACTCGTACCAGAAGAACCACCCACGCATTGCAAGCGACTTTGCAGAGCTCTTCCGACGGTCGCAGGTCCATCAGGAAACACTCGATCAATTGGGAGCCCTGCCTGATCCCCAAGTGCCTAGAGAAAGTACCCGCGTTCCAGCAGTCGTTCATGAAGAGTATGAAGACGCTGCTGAGACGCCAAGTGATGGTGCTGTACCGGAACAAACCCTTCATCATTGGACGAGTGTTGATGATCTTGATTATGGGGCTTCTGTACTCCACGGTGTTCTACGACTTTAAGCCGACGGATGTTTCCGTCGTCATTGGCGTGCTCTTCTCCTCCATTCTCTTTCTCTCCATGGGCCAGTCGTCGCAAGTCCCGACTTATATTGCGGAGCGCGATATTTCTACAAGCAGCGTGAAGCAATTTTTTTCAGCACCAAAGCGTACGTGCTCGCGATGTCAGCCAGCCAGATTCCATTAATCCTGGCCGAGTCAATCATCTTCGGCACCATGGTGTACTGGATTTGTGGATGTGAGGCCGATGTGGTGCGATTTATCATCTTCGAGATCGTCCTCTTCTTGACGAATCTGGCCATGGGAATGTGGTTCTCCTTCCTGGCAGCGATCAGTCCCAATGCCAACGCCGCGGCACCTTTGGGCATTGTATCACTCCTCATCTTCATTATTTTCGCGGGCTTTATCGTCACGAAAAATAACATCCCAGACTTTCTCATCTGGGTACACTGGATCAGTCCGATGAGCTGGAGTCTCCGGGCTCTTGCCATCAACCAGTACCGCGCCAGCACATTCGACGTGTGTGTCTATGAAGGCATCGACTACTGCACGACGTATGGAGTCACGATGGGCGAGTACAACCTGGAACTATTCTCCATGAAGACGGACAAGGTGTGGATTCTTTACGGCATTCTCTACACGTTTGCGATTTACCTCCTCTTCATGCTCCTCTCGTATCTAGGGCTGGAGTTCCTCCGTTTCGAAGCCCCTGAAAACGTTGACGTGTCGGAGAACACTACCGAAAGCGAGTCATACGCGCTGATTGAGACCCCCAAGAATGGCCGTTCAGCGGACACTGCAGATTGTGCAGTCGAGGTCGATAGCCGCGAGAGACACTCTGTCGAGCCTGTGACCGTAGCCTTCCAGGGTTTGTGGTACTCTGTCCCAGACCCTCACAACCCGAAGGAATCGCTTGACCTGCTGAAAGGCATCACTGGCTTCGCACTTCCTGGTTCAATCACAGCCCTCATGGGTACCTCAGGTGCTGGCAAGACCAAGCTGATGGACGTAATCGCTGGTCGCAAGACAGGAGGCAAGATCACGGGCAAGATTCTCTTGAATGGCTACGAGGCCAGTGACCTGGCAATTCGCCGTTCTACCGGTTACTGCGAGCAAATGGATGTGCATTCCGATGCAGCTACTTTTCGAGAGGCGCTCACGTTCAGCTCTTTCTTGCGTCAGGCCAGCTCCGTGCCGGACGCCAAGAAGTACGACTCCGTGAGCGAGTGCATTGAGCTTCTTGGCCTGGAAGATATCGCAGACCAAATCATCCGTGGCAGTTCAATGGAGCAAATGAAGAGGCTGACGATCGGTGTGGAGCTTGCGGCCCAACCGAGCGTGATTTTTCTCGATGAACCAACGAGTGGTTTGGATGCGCGTTCGGCCAAGCTGATCATGACGGGCGTTAGGAAAGTGGCCGACTCGGGACGCACGGTTATCTGCACGATCCACCAGCCATCGTCAGACGTTTTCAGCTTGTTCGACAGTTTGCTGTTGCTCAAGCGCGGGGGCGAGACGGTCTTCTTCGGTGATTTAGGCGAGAACTGCCGCAATTTGATCGACTATTTCGAGGGCATTCCTGGTGTATCACCACTACCGACAGGCTACAACCCGGCTACCTGGATACTGGAGTGTATCGGCGCCGGTGTAAGCAATGGAGCGATCAGCACGGATTTTGTGGAGGTTTTCAACTCGAGCTCGCACAAGCAGCTGCTAGACGCAAGTATGGCGAAGGAAGGTATCTCAATTCCATCGCCGGATCTTCCGGAAATGGTCTTCGGCAACAAGCGCGCCGCCAACTCTATCACTCAGATGAAGTTTGTCGTAACGCGCTTTACTGGCGCACACCATCATACAACCTGACACGAATCTTGGTATCGCTCTTCCTGGGAGTGGTCTTCGGTTTGGTGTTCGTCGACGCTACGTACACGACGTACTCGGGTTTGAACTCGGGAGTTGGTCTGATCTACATGACTGCACTGTTCAACGCGTGTGTGTCTTTTGAGAGCGTGCTACCGGTCGTGCTCACGGATCGAGCCGCCTTCTACCGTGAGCGCGCTTCACAGACGTACAACACCTTCTGGTATTTCGTGGGCTCAACTATCGTGGAAATTCCGTACTCCTTCGTCAGTGGTTTGTTCTTCACTGTCGTGTCCTACCCACTTGTGGGCTTTAAGAGCTTCGACACCGCTGTGGTGTACTGGTTGGTGTACTCGATGATGACGCTGATGCAAGTTTATCAAGGCCAGATGCTAGGATTTGTGTTCCCAACGGAAGAAGTGGCAATTGGCGCTGGCTACCTGATCAACGTCATCTTCATGATGTTCATGGGGTTCACTCCCCCGGCAAACGCGATCCCATCAGGCTACACGTGGTTGTACAAGATCTCCCCCCTCAAGTACCCGTTGTCCACTATGGTGTCCCTGGTATTCGCCGATTGCGATCATCTTCCTCAGTGGAACGACACTCTCGGTGCCTACGTCAACGTGGGCTCGCAGTTTGGTTGCCAACCGATGGCCCATGCGCCAGTGACGGTGGGCCATACCACACTCAAGGAGTACACGGAGGATCACTTCGGCATGAAGCACGACAGAATCGCTCGCAACTTCGCCGTCATTGTTGGCATCACAGTCATCTATCGCGTCTTGGGACTGCTCGCAATTCATTTAATCAACCATAAAAAACGGTAGACACGTGAGTTGCTATCGTAATACATGTACGCGCACTCATTCGTCACTTGATCATGAGTTAATATTTTAATATGCTTAAATGCAGGTGGGTTTCAAAAACCCATCTGCATTTAAGGCTGATAGATTACCTCATCATCTCAACACCAGGGGTCGGAAAAAATGTATTGATATTGTTAATGTGGGGAAATTGTACGAGCACAATATTGATTGTTGCGACCCTCACAATATCCACTAACTAGTGTTCATTATTGTACAGAAGCTACACCTCTGCTCTATGCCTACTGTGTGCTGTCGTATTCTTCATCGGACTCAACATCCTCCATTCTTGTATTTTGCACAGCCTTTGTCGTGACCTCATTAGTCACAAGATCCCAGTTCATCCGAAGAAAAATAATCGCTTCTAGGGTCTCCGCGCTCATGCTCTTGTGCAACTAGCCAAGTGTACACTTCATCAAAGAGAAGAGCCGTTCAACCTCAACCGAGGTGGCTAGAATCCAGGACAGATCAATGTACTTCGACTTGTCTTCCTCCCGGGATTTTGCTCGGGCTGCTATTGCGGCATTTACTTCTGCCGGTGTCCTCCGTGTCTTGGTCGGCGTGTCAGTCTTTGTTTCAGTCCTTTCTGAAGTAGAGTTGGGAGCTCCTATCGTTGTCCTTGAGGGAGTTTTGCTGTGTTTCTTCTTCGCGGCTGTTGCCCGAGCCAGTTGGCTCTTGTTACGCTTTCGTTTTGCAGCTGTCGATTGCGTTTGTAGCGCGGGAGCTCTCAGGAGGTGAGTCACAGAATGAGTCTCTTCGGCGGTAAGCTCTTGTTCGCGGCCTTTCCTGATCTTGACGCTGCCTGCTTCGAAGGCCTTCAACTCTACAATATCAGCGTCAGCTTTCAGGCGGTGTTCTAGCTCTGAAAAAATCAAGCAGAATTTCATCAAAGATGTCTCAGGCAGTGATCAACGTAAGATCTCCCCTCTGTAGGCGCTTCGTAGCAAGCTCCAGTATCACCATGTCGTCCAAGAGATCCATAATCTGACAGTGTTCTTAGGCATTTGGTAGGTATTTTACGATTGGGAACCGGCGGGCATCGTCCTCAAGAGTATTGTTTGGTAAGTACTTGTCGACCTCGACGTCCCGCTCAAAGAGGTACAGGAACGGGTGGAGCTGCTTATATCGCTTCAGCATTCGGTGCAATCCACTCCACCGCTGCTCGTGCATGGCCACAGGCTTCCACTTGCATCCGTGGCTCTTAAGGAGACGTATGCGCTTGACCGTCTTCAGCTTGCGCATCAATACAGCCACCTTTCTTATCAAAGCCCCGTGTTCCTTGACATGATCTTTTACTGCTAAATTGAATCGGTGTGCTGTACGCCGGTCATGGACGCGTGGATACGTCGGGCGATCGCTTTGTTGGTCTCCATGTTGTCACTGATAATGGCAATGAGGTTATGAGCTTGCAGCGGGTACCGCTTTAGTATGAGATCTAGAAAACGAATGTGCTAGTCCGCTGTCATGCTCATTTCGCCCTTCCGAATCACTACACAAAGCGCTAGTGAATGCTCGGCCGAATCCGTGACTCCATCGAAGACCAGAACATATTTTCACACTTCAGCTCTTCGATGATGTCCGGTTCGACGATCTCCATCGCCGCAAACATGGGAGCCTTTAACGTCTTGGAGCTGATATCGTCGAATCTAACAGCTGAACGCACGACGTCGTCGTCCACGTCAGCAATAGTGAAATTCTTGCGCACAACCAGGTTCATCCATTGGTACGCTGTGAGTACATGTCGGTCGAAAAACATATCCATGGAAATGCTGCGCTTCTCACGAAGTCATTTCCGGCAACATCTTCGTATCCAGCGTTCTTGGAGGCCAGGTGGCTAATCAGGTTCGTGTAGCCGGCCTTCTAGGTTTGCTTAACAAAGGTGTCGCATGCGAAGCAAGTACGGCCGATCACACACGGGTCTTTGAACATCATGGTGACGACTAACTTTGACTGCAATGGCTGCAGTTGTGGTGCGAAAGCGGACTGAGTGTCCATCCTTACGACAGGAAACGACGAAACTGTACTTGGCCGAAGAAACAGTGATGCGTCGCTTGCCACGCTGCTCGAATATAAAAAGCTTTGGCTGGGTCAGAGTAGGAATAAGTTGGCTTGATACCGGGGTGAAGCTTGAATAGGGTTCTTGGTAGAGAAAATCGTGAGTAGCGTGAACCTGAAGTGGTGAGGAGTTGCTTTGTCTTGAGCTTGAGGGTGCCAATTGGAAAATGAAAGCTCAGTTGCCTTTCAGACTCATAAAACAATACTCCTCAGGCTTCTTCACCGTTAGAGCGACTCTCCCGTCAGATGAAGATGTTTTAATGCTCAACCACATATGCCGAAGAGCACCGGATAGTACTTCGAGGCCGTCTTCAACGCGGAAGATACAATTAGATCTTAACATTGCACTGTATTGGCTGGGATATTGGTATTGCCACAATATTGATTGAGACGGCTTCCTCGCGGACAATCCATAATCAATACATATTGTCCGACTCCTCATTGTGAAAGCACAATCAATATCCCGCTGGTCCTCCGCAATAATCGGGGCAAGAAACTTCTATTGTGATAGAAGTTCTGTATTCGCTTTATTGTAACGCTATCTCCAATCGGCACGTGTTCACATGGTGCCTGTTCAGGGTTTGACTCTCTTGCATTGGTATCCTGACTTGATCTGCAGAATCAGCTGCTTAGTGCTACTAGTTGCCTTTCAAATAGTTCAGGTACCTGACGTACTTATGGTATTTCCGGGTATTCGTGAACGTGGCAGCGTCTCCCTCCACATAGACCATTCGCCAGTTTATCGTTTTTCCTCAGTTGTATGGTGGTCCTCAGAAGCCACTGGTTTGAGCCGCCAGGCGAAGTCCCCTTGGAGATCTTGGCCTTATTGGAGTCCGTGGCCGTCGAGAACACCTCACTGATAGACATGAAGGTAGCTGCGATCACCACAAAGAGATGAGAGAGACGCATGGGTCTGTTCATTGGGATTGCGAAGTTGAGAGCTGGAGAGTAAATTTCGAAGTGATATCAAACAGGCAGGATGCCATTCGGACCGATGTGACACATTCCTAGATAACAGCAAAACCTACAATTGTCTCCTACGCGTATGCGACGACAGTGGTGAGATAAATAAGACGTGAGTTTGAAAACAGCAGTGATAAAATATATGTATTTAATATCTGTATTTTAATCCAGAGTTTCTCCAAAGTGGGACTCGAACCCCAAATAACTCTTACTTCTTATACATTCATGAAGCCAAAAATTGGTTTTGGTAGTTCGCACTATTAAAAATCTCTTAGAACTTGGTGAACCTGTTTTCTGATATCCACGCTCTGATATCATAGTCAAAATCGGTAGTATTCTCTCTTTGATTAGATGAAG
>LGSN01001257.1:0-10954 GCA_001314375.1 Phytophthora podocarpi
ATGCTCGCCGAGCCTCGTTCCTCTCCCCCCGAGCGTCTTCACAACGAACTGGTGTTGAGTTCGCTGCCGGCTTGTTGCATACTTGAGTTGCCTTGGGTCTTCGAGGCTGATTGCTATATTTGCGCGCTTCCTCCACCAGTCACTAGCCTTGTTCGTGTTTAGCCGCCTGTCTGAGGAGCGGAACAGCGCAGGGAAGAAGTCTACGGTGCGCCCGTATAGCCCTTTCGAGCCGCACAGGGCTTGGTCCAGCTCCATCCAGTCGGTGCAGCGGACTCAGTCGCAGAGACGCACGACCTGCGGCAGGCTTCGGGCTGCTTCGACCGACATTGTTGTTTGAAAATGGGCGCCTTTTGCTTCCTACAATAAGCGTTGGAGATGATGGTGCAGTGGTTGGTTGGCTGTCAGGCTAGAATTGATGTCTGGCACAGTGAGCACCCCTAGTTGTGGTGCACGCT
This sequence comes from Phytophthora podocarpi, assembly GCA_001314375.1. Taxonomy (NCBI): domain Eukaryota; phylum Oomycota; class Peronosporomycetes; order Peronosporales; family Peronosporaceae; genus Phytophthora; species Phytophthora podocarpi. The sequence goes on from LGSN01001257.1 coordinate 456, forward strand.
TAATTTCGATGCACGACTAATTAAGGTGTATGCACTGTAAAAACTCATGTAAGTACGATGCACGACTATTTAGGTCGCACGACTAATTAGGGTGAACGGTGTACCTGTAAACCGTGAGAAATACTATTATGCAGGCGAGACATCAACCACAAAATAAAACATTGTATTTTCCGATCCCTGCTCAATCGGTATCCCGCAAACCGAACCAGAAAAACCAATTTTGCCGGCTCAGGGGTCGCGGGCTTCTTCAAGCTGTGATTATGTTATCGCAAAGACCGCATATAGTTATATTTCCGCTTCACCATTTTGGGCGTTTTACACCCTCCTCCAAGCGAGACCTCCTGTTAATAAGAGCGCTCTCCAATAGCAAAACGACGTTTTTCGTGAATGTTGCACGAAGGAAAATGAGGTGGCCAAAATGCCTCATTATAATTTATATATTAATAGTAACTCTGCTGCGGTTTCTGTTCCACCTAGGAGCTCATGTATATTGTGATTCGGCTGTGTCTACAGCAGACAGGAGATAGATATCCTTGCAGTGACTCGTCACTTAGTTAGCTCCTTCTTATCTTCTGCTAAAGTTACTTGATCTCTCTTCTTCTGGAAATCGCAGACTGATCTCTGCACTACTCAGCACTCACGGGTTGGCTCTCCCCATAATTCCTTCTCTGATGTTCTTGGTTCAGCCTCGTCCCACGTTCCTCTCAACAACAACAGTCCGTTGCCCAAATGCAGTACTTTGGGACCGGGAGAGTCATCTGACTCCAACAATGTATACCACACTGCTGGCTGTGCATGTGTAGTGAGGGTATATACGAATGTGTTGAGTTGAAACGGTTGACCTAGATGCACACAGAGCGATATTTTCGTTTTGCACTTCGTGTGTACTAGGGGTGATTCGTAGTGAATAGACAGCCTCTAATCATTACAGACTCCGAGAAGTGCACAATCAATTTCGCCATGTTACTTCAGCTCTACGTTTTTGGTCACTATCAGTACACCGTTAGAGATATATTTTTATAATTGCGTACTTCTGGTCATTCCTGCGTATTTTGCACTACCGTTAGAGATGCTCTCAGTAGAGAACTTCTGCATACACCCATGCAAACTATGTTGGGGCCGTGTATCGGTTCGTATACCTTCCAAAAATGATCCTGCATCAACTTATGCACCTTAAACTTAGCCAAAGAAGTTTAAATGGTTGGTTTTGGAGACACCTTCGCCGCTTTCACTACATGCTTTTGTCATACAATTGGGGGATATCAGCTATTGCACGCTTATTTGTACCATTTATGCGTATGTCAGAATATTAACTTGCCCCTACATGTATCATTTTGCATTTTGTATTTCCGTTGGAGATGCTTTTAAACGAAGCGAAAAGAAACAGGCGGCGCACCGATTCCTTTGGGGATCCCTAAGGGCACTCACACGTTTTACGAATCATGCGCTCGTAATTATCTCTTATCTGTACAAAGTCGTGCCTGAGGAAGCTCTGAAATATCGATTAATTGATGAGTTGACATGTAAACATATAACCGCAATACATCAATAGAGCCCATAGTATGGTAGAAACAAGAGCAAAAGACGAATGATATTAATTAGCAATACTTACAGGTCGATATTGGAAATGGCCCTCAATTTGTATTAACACGCTATCTCAAGCTCAAACCCAGGTTCCCACGTGGAGTGCCTACAAAAACTAATGCCGCACCTGGGTCGATTAAGCTGGATTTAGTAGTACAGATAGTCTTGCCAAATTGAGCCCAACCCCAGTGAATGCACAGCCACCGCGTGTCTTTTTCCGGGGGAAATCACGCGGGCGTGAATATATCTTTGCCTCCTATGCGGCCTGAGCAGTGTTGGTAGACAGGGTCTTTATGTTTCGGCTTGGCCTAACAGCTTTAGCGCTCCGAGTGAATGACGAGTAGACAACCAAAGGAGAGGACATTATTTCGTTAGAGAGTAAATCTCAAAGTAATTCATTCAATACACATATACGCGCCGTGTACGAGGAGGAAAATTCAAGACATAAAAAAACCCTTTGACTCGTTGACCCCATCCATCCGATAGTCAACGAAACGATCCCAACCTGTCCAATGGACAGGTTGAGCCTTGACAAAGAACTTTAGCTCATCTTTCTCGGATGTTTCCCCGACATCCTCATAGCCTGGCCGAAACAAGGTTTTTTAAACCCGGGATTAGCCAATCGGCCAACATGATTGCCCTGGCCCAACGGACTTTAATGTTTTAGAGGTAGAATTAATTTATGGAGTCTAGCAGGTAATGTTTTGAGCGCTCTGAAGGTACGATTTGATTTTTCAAACGCTACGAAGCAAACTGAGCCACAAGGTTTTAACTTTCAAACGCTGGCGACAGTGAAGTAGCTCTGCGGCAAAGGTCTCAGTTCGCAAAAAACAAGCCAAGAAACAAGACCAGAAAGTATGACTCGCACGGGTTGCCCTTGCGTTCCAGAGCGCGACCATTTCGACGATATAGAGGTCTGACCCCGCTAAAGGGGGTTACAAATACCACGCATGCATGCAATATATCAAGGCCCACCTTGCTGGCACCAGGAAGGACCCCCAGTGCCTATCCAAGGCAGATCACGAAACTACCGAAACCATCTCAAAATCGGCTGCCACAAAACGATTTACATAGCTGGTTGGTGTGTCGCCACCATATGGGGTGGTTGGCTCCAAGCGGTCACAGTGTTTCGACTACACCATGAACGATGAGAGACCACACCCGAAGCGGATCGCCCGATCCCGAAAACTGCCATCTGCGGTGACTGGCTACAAGCGCTAAAGATGTACAGTCGATTCTGGTGGTGTGGACGACGAACAACCGCACCTCAAGCGCGTCGCCAGGTAGTTAGCTCTACCGAGCATGGGGTGACTCAAGTGCTCTGTCGCTCTTCAACAAAATCACCCCCACCATTTCTCTAGGAAGGAAAAGTGGCAGATCAAGAGAGCGCTCGTGGAACTACATACTGATAACCACTTAGCGGATCGTTTATTGAGCAACCCTCAGCGCGCTATTTTTTGGGCTGGTGTGTCCCGGTATAGCCACTATTTTAACTTTGCGTCGGGTGTTGGGCGGTCGACTTCTTGATGAGCACATTGTGGGTCTCGTGGATTTACTTTCAAGATGGCTGGCAATGTGTGCAAAGAGCGTTTAACCGGGTGTCTATTGACACGCTTTGGCAATACGCTAACGTATGCTCTTCCGAATGCTGGAGACCGGCATAATGGCCTTGCAATCGCAGAGCAACTTGAATATGGCCTTCTGCTCCCGAAGTTGGAACGTTGGAGGAATGGTCACCGACGATACTGGGCAGTGTCGACGAGCGCGGCACATTCTCGCGCTTCAGTGGCCCAAAATTACTTTATGTTCTGCTTTGCTCACGGCATCAACAACCCGATTATTTTCACAGATTGCTCGGGAGACTTCCGCGGTTGTCAACGCTCTTAATGGTTCTTCTAACAAGCGGTTGAAACGCGTCAGAGATACCATGGTGAAGATGTACGGATACCGTCTGAGCCTTTGCTCACTTCGTGTGACCCGGTGGAATTCGATGCAAGAATGTTTGCTTCGCTGCTTCACGTGCAGTCAGCGCTGCAGATGCTGGCATGACAGTCGCACCGCGACGAAAATGTTGCCAGTTCGTTGTCCGTGTTCTTGCAAAATGACTTATGGGATGATCTGAAGCGCGCCGAGCGTGTTGTTGCGACTCTTTCACTAGTCTCATATCGGTTGCAACACGACGAGAACACTGGATGCGAAGTGATCAAGTCGTTTGGGGCCATCTATCTCGAATTCAAGCAAGCTACCCAACATAGCGCCCAGCTTGTCGGTTGCGTGTAACTGGATTCTACAAGTATTTCCAGCGGAATTAGGAGGTGGGTTATGTATCGACGTGGCAAGCTCCCTCACTTCAAGAACCACACGAATAACCGTATGGGGAGTTTCATCGGTAAACACAAGGAGCGTGTTGATGGCAATATGAGTATGGAGATGTGCGTAATGGCATTGATTGCTTACGGTCGGTGTTGTCACAACGAATACAAATACCGGCTGTCTCGAATACAGCGGTGTGGGAACAACAGCTACGATGAAGAGATGACAAACATTCTGCGGTTCACCACTCATGTCGTCGCCAAGCAGATCGAGCAGTAATACGCAACAGCACTCAGCATGTACAAGATATACAGATTCGTTAGTAATACGAAGCAGATGATTGCATCTAGGTGGTTGGACGGACAACAGCACACAAGCTGCAGACCGACGATTGGACATGCGACTGTGAATTATCCTCGTCCATGAGATTGCCCTGTAGGATCACCATGGCATATCGAAAGCACGAGGGTGTCTCTGGGCACCTGATCCCGTGGAAGCGCATCGACGTGAGGTACGATGCAACATATCGAACGACTCGACATGGAGATCATGATTATACCTGTACTCTCACATGATTTTTCCATGATTTTATATGGATGAGCCCGCTACGCAAGTTGAAGAGAGTGAGGCAGTACTCGTACCAGACATTCGACGACGATGATTCCTGTCGCACAAACAAGAAGCCTAGGACGAACGCTTAATGTTATAGAGGGACTATGAGAGCCAACCATCTGATAGCTAATGAGATGGCTGACATTGACGGCGATGGTGAATTCGAAGATATACTAGGGTTCGTGTTGAACCAGGGGTGCAATGTCTGCCAGCAAAAGAGAGCAAACACAGTTCAAACGGCGTCCAAAGATACACATCAAACTGCCTCCGCAGACCTAGACGAAGCAACCACCGCAGCCACACACCTTCGGTCTCTGCAGCAGCAGTGACGAGAGAACCCATCCTTAGTCGAAAGCGAGGGTGTCAGCAGTTCAAGCGACGAAGGCGGTGACATACGCAGTGACGCCAATAACTCACTTAATCGATATTTAGTCGTCTCATGTGCGCATTCGATTCAACCCGAAAGCGGCTTGCCACAAAAATGAAGAAACAGACAGCTGTGGGCTAAAAAGCTGATCGAAAATGGTACAGTGACGCTGAATGAGGGCGCAAGCAAGCTGGCGAGGTTAAATTACATGAATTGGTCGCCGCTCTGGATCGTAAGCAATCCGGTCTCATCGAGACACAACGACGCCTGTCGGGTGTATTGGTGAAGCACAACGAGGCGGACAACAAGAAACCAAAGTTCAAGTGCATGAAGAATCTCATTCTGATTCAGGATCCGATCTACATTCTTCCGCCAAAACAGCTGCAAGCGTGTTAGAAGGTGCTGACCATAACCAACACAGAAGACAGCGCGATTATGATGGAAGACCACAGACAAGCAAGCGAAGAAAGATCAAGAGGTTTCAGATGTTGTCCAGATTAAAGATGACAGTTTTTCACGCAAACAGATCGAGATATTCATGTGCGTCGAGATTTTAAAGGTCGCGGTGCAGCTAGGTCTAGAGAGGCAAACACTTCAGATGCTGACAATCTCATGGATGATTTATTAAAAGAAATTCTAATATAATCCTATCTAATGGAGCAGGGTTTGTGACCGTCCGTCACGAAATCCCATCAGAATTTATGATTGGCCAAATACAACATTTAGCTGCCGAACGCAGCAATGGTGGCTGTGAATGACCAAAACAACGTTTAGCCGGCGAGCGTAAAGAAGGAGGCTTCGATTGGCTAAAATTAAACGTACTTAAGTGAGATCAACCGTACTTAATTGATATCCTTTTGGTTCGTTAGATCGTTTAATGGAGACAAGAGACCGCAAACTGGGTAGGCTGCGTGCATGTATATTAGCCTCCATCGATACGCACAGATAGTCCAACTCTGTAGGTAGTGTCTAATTCTTATCTCGAGTAAATGGAAGGCCTGTCATAATTGGGGAACGTGTCGAAAGAGCCTTCGACGTATTGCTCCACTCTGAGCGAAAACAAAGTTTTGATACATAAATGTATTTGAACATGTTGAACCGATCCAATCATGGCAGGATAAACCTGTGAAAGTCAAAGAAAATCACCAAAAGCTCACCCGCTAGACTGGCAGCCCAACCTTGATACACCAGTTGCACCATTTTTAATAAAATTTGCTCCAACCTCAAAAGCATCGGAGCCGTAGGATATCTCATCAGCATAGTATGATGGTAGAAAGCATACGCGAGCAGTATGAAGACGGTCTCAACTTTTGCTGTCGAAGCGGACAATGTACTTGGACTTCGTGTCTAGCGCTTTCATGCTAATATGTTCGAAAACATAGGTCGGACTGCCGTAAGTGTGTGGAAATTTAGAGGTATTGCTCGAACGCACAACCGTAAATGCAGCACATAACCGACCAGGTGATCCGCAAAATAAGAAAGAGCGTCTAGGGAGACAGTGAAGCCGCCATTACTAGCTGCAAATAGCGTCGGCTGCACCTGAAGCGCAAGGACGAGTTTATGGCCCGATGCCATAGCTACAGAGCAGCGTGCGAGGGCTAACACAGGACAGAAGCGTGCACTCCGTGTAAGGGTCGTTAAAGAGGATCAATGCGTGAACATACTACAGTGTGGTACCAGAGCGTTGACACGACGTCAATCCAGTTCTTGGCAGCAAGTTCATGACCATTCCACGCAATATACTAATTGACAACCCTCCCGCCAAATCTAATGAGGACGTTCCAAAGACCTGATAAGATTGATGTACATCGACGGGGCACACTAGGTGCAGAAACGGACGAGGACTAATGAATGTATCGTCGCATCATAAAACCGCCGTAGACGGGCTATTAAACACGACTGACGAATAGTTTTCGTCTGATTCAATAGCGGACAACAACGACGGGAGATGTTTCGTGCAGAAGTTATTTCAATCCGTGCGCATTAAATGAAATTCATCACAGAGACTGATACTCAAGAAGGTCATTTCTATCGTGATGACGTGGAACTAAAACCTTGACGTTTGGACTCGGCAACGGTATATTCTCCGGTTCATTGAGCTCAAGTCCCATGCCATCACGCTATGATTATGAAGGGAGAACGCAGGGCGAAGCTCGGGCTTATTCCGAAAATCATTGTTGGGAGTGAAAATGATACGCGGTAAGGTAAACGCCGAGAAGGTCGAACTAGAGTGTACACGAACAACGTGTTTATAGGTAAACCGTTGGCGCAGCTTAGGAAGAAGATATGGGTACACACGACGAATGCATAGCTTTACTTTATTACGGGTGCGAGGTGAACGATTGAGCGACGGGTTTGCAAGTAAAGTGCTAAAGTCTGACGTAATCATCAGTAGTACATATTCGGTTGCGTTGTTGTTAAGGGCACAACTAAAACGAGCACCTTCTACGATCCTCTTAATCAAGCCGTGTACTTGAACTCGTCCAATGTGATAGCGACAAACCTGAACATTTACGGGCTACAAGAGTACGCCGTCGTGGCAGAAAACAATCCTGTCCAGTTTGATACGTTTAGCTGTGGTGTGTCTGTCTGCTGGATGTTCATCCGGCAGGTCGTCGCCGGTCCACCCCAGGATATGAGTGTCCAGTCCCTCACACGACGCCGGTTTGAGTTGTTCTACTATTTACTGCCTGGACGGCTGTTGTCAGTGCGAGACCAGGCGATTGAGCCACTCGAAGCTGAAAAATCAGAAGAAAAAGCGGTCCCGCCGCGCCAAGAAGCACTCAGTGCTAACAATCGGTACGAGGGGGATATTCCGCCAACTCAAGCCGCGCATTAGCGAAGTTCGTGTATGTGGTGCTGATAGCAACTACATATGAATAGTACCACGATAGCAGCGATAATACATGGGGCTTTCATTGCCATCTTGTTGTGTCAGGTCACTATGCGTAGAAGCTGTGCAGCAAAGCAAAATTCAACGCGAGCTCGCTGTCGTTTTACAGTGCTGTGCGTTATCCTCTGTGATGTGATGAAGCACGATTGTACTCTGTCAATATTCAGCACTACACGCTGCAATGTCAATAATCCAGGACTGAGTCAGTCTTGGTCCTGGATTAATCCTGTATTGACAGCAGAGCCCCACGAGGTGTATCGTCCTCGACGTATCTTCCCTGCATTTTTGGATGGATTTCATCATTCAGGATTAATTCTATATGGAATCACGGATATTTCCATGATGGTCTCCAACACCTGCCTAAAATATCACGTAAGCAAGCTTCTGTTCTATGGGTTTGCAGCCACCGATCACCTACGAATTCCATTCAAGACACCAGCCGTATTGATCGCCTATACTTTCTTTTATCAAGGAGAATACTCATCTAGTCCTTTGCAGGGGCTGGGATAGCGAATAAATCACACACAAAAGGTCATTACATGACAAAACTATTTGCAACGTCTTGGCCGCCGCTTGTGTGATTCAAAGCTGGGGCCCTTGTTGGAACGTACCCATGAATATCACGCGTGTAACGACCAACAGAAGCAAGAGTTTCCAGACGTGTTGATCTAGATTAAGCATTCAGTGTAATAATCGTCTGTTGTAATCTGCAACAGAGAATATCCACGAAACCTCCGAGGTCGACTGGTTTGGGCATATTGGTGTACGTTGTTGAATTTGTCACAATATTTTCTGTTGCAGAGCAAATGTCCAATGTGTTGGTTATCCAGTACGAGGCAAAATTCAGCTCGGAATTTGGTGAGTGAATACAGTAAATTGATGACGATTCGTAGATGAATCCGCAGACCTAGATAGGAATGCGTTGCAAATGTTCCATTTAAGTTCACCTGGATATTTCGAGTAAAGCTTAAAAATAGCTTTTTAGTGGAGGCAGCAAAAATGAAACCAACGTAGGAGACTGTAGAAGCGGACTCGCTGTTAGTTTCAGATTTTCCTGCTCGCGCTTAACCCACCACGCCACTCCCTGGCATCGGAGGTGCTTCAATGCAAACTTCATAATTTTGTGCCGTTGAAGGCACGCCCCCGAAATCGAGTGGCAACGACGATTGAAATCAACATTTTCAAACACTTGTAGCGGATTAATCGTGTAAACACGTAAAGCGGAGGACATTTCGATTGGTAAAAAATATTTTACTTCCTTCGGGTTCGAATGATTGCTATGTGGCCTTTCCACCTCTATGCAAATTTATACCGGCAATGTATTCCAAGTTAGGTAAAAAAAAAAAGCCGGTACGTTCACACAGAGAAAGGGTCGATGCACACACTAATCGCCACTTTCCTAAAATATTCGCTCTCAATTTTAACCACTGGCGCAGGCCAACTTCGTCAATTCGTACACTCTCAAAGCACCTAAGCCCTTAAAAGGATACCTCCAACCTACAGAGTTTCGTGGTTTCATTTTATGGGCCAGTTTGTGTGAGTGGCAGCTGTACTGTCGCGCTGCAGATCTGCCAAACATATTCCGCTTTGAAGTTGAAACACTTCGTTTCCTCCTTTTTGATCATAGCTCAGTTGTGTCTGAAACTTTTATAGTGATTAAAACAGTAGTGCCAATAGGAGCGCATACCACGTCGATTGCTGCAACCCACGAGCCAATCGCTTGTCTAGCAAAAAGTTATAGCTTGCGTGTACCTTTTACAGGCAATCTTTTCCACCCGGAGATAGTATAATGAAGGAACTGTACCGACGGAGGCACGTATTACTGAAACCGAAAAAATGGGGACTTTTACCGCTCACTATTTAGGAAGAAACTGTAGTCCACCCCAAACATATGTTTTTATTAGCGGTTTTCTTACCGATTGCTCACATAAATTACGTATTTTATTTGCCTCCTCTATATTTCGATGAAAGTGACTACGTGGACGTAACTAGTTTTAGAATGTATTTACACAGAGCAGTCGTCAGGCACTTGGTGATATTTCTACGTTGCAGTGAGTAGTAAGAAAATCGAATGAACCAAGCGAGTGCTTAAAAGTAACACACGAATTTATTCACTTATCATAGACGCACACCTCTTTGTTCAGTGCCCTGACCTTAGAGAGCAATGCTTTTGTTCAGATAGCGTACGCGTAGATATGGGATGAGGTCATATAGCTCGTTTGTCCATGCCTTCTCCGATAGTAGAAGCTCCAGCACGGCAAGATCCATATATTGCGGTTTGTACATTACCCCCGGTACTGTACGGCCTATCCCATCCATCGCGATCGCGTGCCTTATCTGATAATCATGTGGTTTATCCCAGGCCACGAGCCACTCGACACAGTTCGTTCCGGCGCGCCCCGGAGTATTCGGGCTTGTAATAACCGCTCTCACTACCACTTTTTGATCTGCATATAATTCATAGGCACAATTAACTCTAGAGAACTTGTAACGGGGTTACACGTACAAGTGGCTACATCACTCGTAACCTAACAGATGTGGCTTCTGTTAGAAATTAGTTACCTCTTTCCTTGGTGTGAGGCACACCAATGGCTACATTTAGGCGGACGACTGGTCCGCATACATTTAGAGATCTCATTGATAGAAAGCTGCATCTTTCTACCCAATTAGAATCATGCCGACCAGACCCCTATTACATAGTATGACTTTTAGGAGGTAATTCATTACGAA
>LGSN01001258.1:0-14644 GCA_001314375.1 Phytophthora podocarpi
TCTGAATTATATGTTAGCATGTCCTAAAACCTATCCTATGGTTCCCATACAATTATCTAGATTTTCCTATTCTCCCGTGGCTTCACTGGTTCTCCTTGACCGTTTGCGTCTCAGTGGGACGTGGATCGAGGCTCCTCTTTTCATATTGGCGTAATCTCTGTCAGGATCGATAATATCTGAACCGCCTGATTATCACCAGAAATTCCGGGGTCGTAGCCATCAACTTGGGGTCGTCACTCTCGCAAATGAACCGCTGGTATAATTGCGTACCTTGGTCGATCTCGATTGATGGTATGAGATCGACCAGGAAACTGCTGCATCCACTTCACCACAGACTGCTAATTGGTATCATTTCGTCGTTATTTTCGCGGTAGCGGAAAAACGAAAATAGGCCCGGTACATCCCGCGAGCAATATCTGTGGCTTTTTGAGCCTATTAGCCCCAAGTGTTATGGCGCCAAAAACTGTTTTCGACGCTAAGGTGATCATCGAGCTCTTTGCCGAGGCTCTGGGCTAGTATATCACTGACGCGAACTAGCTATAGTTCCTTGTCGGGTCCAACGCTAGCGTGAACGGGAGTATCGATCGAAAGATCGATCTCCCTCTCATTGGCTGTGCTAGTCACGACTGAAACTGACTGTCGAATAGCACCTCGCTATTTACGCCGATGGAGTTGAGAATGTCGAGACACTCCTGCGGTGCCTACGCACGTCAAAGCTGCGCTCAAATTGTGAAAGCTAGATGATCCGACACCTCTGTTGAACAACACGACTCGCTGGTCCAGCACATTGCTCATGGCAAAACGATAACTGAATCCATCTACTCTGCAAGCCTTGAACTGGAATCTATGCTACACCCCCCACAGGAACGCAAGAACATCGTCACGCTTCTCGACAAACTCTCAAAGCTCCAGTCGGTGTACCTTAAGCTTCAAAACGCGGAAGAGGTAATGCTGCGCTATGTGAGAGTGTTGTTTTGACAGGCTGCTTAGCGAATTCGAGAGTGAAAGGTCATGCACCACGCACCGCTCGGTTGGGGCCAAGGTTGTAGGCCACGGGAGGACACCGTGCTGAGCAACCCTACTGCCGCTGTCCGCATCTTGTGGGCGCTGGCGGACCAGCCTGACCTGTTATAGCACAACACCCGCCGACTTCGTGCCCTGAATCCGACCAGAATAGGCCACGGCACTCGACCTTGTCGAGCTTGGTGTCTGCCGACGAGACAGGCAATCGGTCAGACCGACAGCATAGCTTTAGACCCTCAGTCAGGCAACACGAGGCCCATGATCTAGTCTGCGCGGAGGAGCATGCCATGCTGTATATATTGAGTATTCGCGTGGTCCCGCGCTATCAAGTTTATTCCGCACCAGCAATCCTGTGCAGACTCCACGACTTCCTGGTTGACGTTTGTCCGGCAGTTTAGGCGGTTTGATCTGGCGACACAACTTGACTATGCGAGTTTCAATCCAATCAACGCACGTAACGTTTTAGTTAAAATAGACCTTCCCCAACTACAGGCCGAGCCGTCTCACCCCGATCTGAAAGCATTGCTCGGGGTTCTTGCAACTTACTGTGACGAGTTCTTCGATTCACAGACGCGGAGTTTCATCTCGGCGGTCAAAGTTTTGAAGAGAGATTGGTGACTAAGAGCCCTGGTCCCCGGTGGAGATGCGGGCACTCGCGTTTTGGCTTAGCAATATCCGTACCGCGTACCGAATTGTGTGAGCAGGGTATCGACAACAGCACAACTACCCAGTGTCAAGTTCGCGAGCGTCTGACGCTACATGATCCCGAGATGAGCGGACTACTTATGAAAATGTCGCGCCAACACACTCGAGTGCAATCCCTTCTTAGCACCCGAGCTGAAATTTATCGCCGTGAGACGTCAGATGGTCAACAAACGGAAAGATACGCACGCTCGACTTCCAAAGTGACACGACGCCAGGTCCCCATCGAGGTTGGCCTGCCAGCCCCGCGATGAGGTAGTAAGCAACTATGTATGTGCTTTATCTCGTCGCGTGGATGTCCACCCTCCTCCCCAGACCGCTGCACTTATCCGTTCCTGGGTGGGTCATTTCAATCCAGCGACCAAGCTTGACCAATTATCAAGCCGCATGTGCAGGAAAAGCTTGGGGGGGCTCCGTCTGGATCTCCATCATTTCTGAACCACGCAGATCCTTCCAGTAACGTTGTCCTTCGGCGTTGTCTCCGACATCGAAAATCGTCTAGAATATTGTCTGCGAAAAGCTGAGGGGGTGATCGCCCGAGTCCGTCGAGCGACCTTGGTCGCGGCCTGTGTCTATCCCGCGGTCACAGTACCATAACTCATCGACTATCTAGCTCCGCGTCGGAAGCATTGGTTTGACAGCGATATCCAACGGGCACTCTCGGAGCTTGTGAGCAGAACAAACTTGTCACTAGTGTCTACCATTCGCATCTGGAGAGACCCGACGGCCGACGATACGTGTCCGAACAAAGCTCTCTATCTCGATCACCTGGAATGGCTTCTCCACGGATACCCCCTCCTGTCGCTGGAGCTGAAGGCAATCCATGAAGGCATCCAGCAGTCGTTCTGGGCTTAGCCTACAGAAGCATCGCTTTGCGTGGTTCCGGGCAATTACAAGTTGGCTATAATCCTCGAAAACGCGCTGATGCGGAGCATAAGTGAAGGAAAGGATAACCGGATCTACCTAGGGATGGACGCTGATGTGGCGGCGTATTGGTTGGACATCTTGGTGACCCCGTTCAGATGCGTGACCAAAGCGGATGCGGACTCCTACGTTGAGGCCCGGGTCATTCATGATCTTTCCAACCCAAAAGGCCAGTCTACTAACGACCAGTCAGCTCTCATCGATCTCCTGCCCCTATCTTATGAACCATTGGAGCACTAGCCCGTTGGATTGAGCGTATCAAGACCCACCACTGCTATGCCATCGTCAAGATCAAGCGGGGAGATGTCAAGTCGGTCTTTCGTAACGTGTTTGCTCATTCGGGCGTTTGCGCGATGTTCGCGGGGTCGTTAATCACCAGAATGCAGTAGCAATTGACCTCGCTATATCTTTTGGGTGACGGAGTCGCCTGCACACTCCAACACGTTTGGTGGTGGCATCACATTCCTTGTCCGACGTGAGATCCCGGGTAGTCTGTCTGGAGTTGAGAGCGACTGCGAATCATTGTTCTGCTACACGGGCCGATGATTACGTACTGGTCGAGAAAGTCCGCTCTGACCGGCTTATGCTGTGTGAAGTCGCAACTACGTCTGGCCATGATTTCGGTACGGGGGCCCCCGGCAATCAATGAGAACAAGGTGACGCCCTGAGCGACGAAGGCTCGTGCAAATGGATTGGACTGGAATACCATTGGTCGAATGGTTTCGATGCCGACGGATAAGATAGAGAAGGCTCTCCCCCGTGTGCATGTCATGCTCGAAGGTAGTTTCGCCTCACGAACGAGCTGGTTGGGTCACTTCGTCGCGTGGCTCGTACTTGTGCCCAGCAAAACCGTTCTTTGAACAACTTGCAACTTTACACAGCCCTACTCCTCGCTGAGGAAACCCCCCACTCTCGCACGAAGCTCGGCTCGATTGTGGTTCGAGCACATCCTGCAATACGGCCAGCTACAATGTCCCCTGTCAGCATGCTCTGAAATATCCCGGACCCGTCCGTCCACATCTACATGAACTCGAGTAACACCGATCTGGGCTCGCTTCGTCCGGCCAAACGCGTCAAATTTACGGGTCCAGTTTGACGAGGCCGAACGTGCGATAGTAGCCAATCAAAGATTCTCAATTAACGTGTGCAAGAAACTCTTTGTCGTGTTTGCTCTCCTGTGCTGGGGCGCCTCGTGGACGACTAACCAACCGTACAATATCACGTTCAGGATCGACAACACATCCGAGTCGCATGACGCAATTCCCTCCCGAGCCACGAGTCAATGGTTGAACCGAGTGATTGGAAGGACGGAAGCTCGTTGGCGGATATGGGTCTCCGCCGATCACTTGTCGGGTGTCTCAAATTTCATGGTAGACTTGGGTTAACGCGCGTGGGGAGGTACGCGATTGAATTTGTGGCAGCGTTTAACCGTGTCATGGTCGCAGGTACCGGTTCCGACTGCCACCAGCAAGGTTTACTCCAGCAACTTATCGCCTTCCTGCGTAAGGCCCTCGCTGGATCATCATTGCGGCAGTACAACATCACGTGGAGCCAGTCGTGCACTTTTTGTAGGGGTCTCAGCATCTCAGTGTGGCTGCAAACGTAAAAAAAACTTCTCCGCGGACGTGTATCAGCCCGGTCCGTTCGATCCAAGCTTAGCCATATCCGCTGGTATCACCGTATCTACGCCAGATTCGACCCCCAGCTCAACCCAGACACGGTCTCGCACTCACCGGCATACGACACATCAATAGGCCTCCCAGAACCCACGCTTCCATCACATTTTACCATGCTTCAGTGGCCTCTCGAGCATCTGGACCCAAGCAAAGCCCAGCACCGCGTCACTAGTCGGGCTGTGGTGCTGATCCTGCTGAGAAATGCCGAATATCTAGCCGTGGAGGGAGAGCGATGGGTGTATTCATTGCAAGTGAGGGACATCAAGGTATGGAACGGCTACAACATATGTAGGTTTCGCGACAACAACAGTGGCTATAACGTTCCGGGGGGGGGGGCAAAAACGACCTAACCGTTGGTCGTTCAGGCCACCCATCGGTGTGCTCAGTCCGAGCTGCGTTTGTATTTTTGCACCACGCTGAAACAATTCTCCGTCACGTGAAAGTCCAGGTTGCCTGGTTTCTCAGTTGAAAATTCTGTCCGCAGACACCATGGCCAAGGTGCTGCGCTACGCAGCAACGGCAGAATGAGCTGACGCCTCTAGCGTATCGTGTCACTCCCTTACAAGCGATGAAGCCACCACGCTGTTGGCTTCAGGAGTCGACAGCACCATGGTAATGCTGCTCGGTCAGTGGAAGCCGGATGGTTTTTTAGCGATACACGCGATACGATCACGAAACCTCGTCTCAGCTGGCAGTGCGTATGGCTAGTGGGCACACCAGTTAAAGTGATCGACCGAGAACTTGCTGATTTACAAGGGGTTCACATCTCATGGCCGTAAATCAGTGTGACACTCGTTGCTAAGGTCGAATACGCTGCTACCAGTTTTGCCCCAAATGATTGCCACGTGTCTTAGTTGTGCTTGCCTGCAGGATCATGGCACGAGGCTGACTTGAAAACGATCACGTGCTAGCTCCGGAGTGGAGGAGGCAGCCTCCGGTGATGTTACAAGCGATACCCAGGAAGAGAGCGGCACAAGTGGTGGCCGCCGCAAACGTCCACTAGGAGAGCAAAAGTCGAAGATGGAACAAGCTAACTTGGTCCTCTACGCAAGCCAAACGCACGCCACAGAACGCACGGCGGAGAAGGGTTAGGTTCGCAATCGCGTTGCCAGTGAACGAGCCACGCATAACCTTTTCCTATGCAGCCAGATAGCAATGACGAAGAAACCAAGGCGTACGTTGCGCTTAAGCGCAGAGTTGTGTTTGTGCGCTCCAAAACGAGACCACCGCTTTAGAGACTGCTGCCGACGCTACCGCGTCTACAACTAACGAATCGGCTACAGCAACAAATGACCAATCTGAAATGAGCACCGCTGTGCAAGGTATATTACCGATGGGGAAAACCTCCCTCCTTCTGAGATTTCTACTACAGAAGCGGAAGCCCGCACCGATATCACTGTCAGCACTGCTGTCGATCTTACAGGCTAAGTAAAAAATCAATACATTTTGCATTTAATTACCACTCCAACTACGGCTGCCACCACTCTCATCAATGATATCACCGGTACCACTACCTCCAACAATAACAACAACAACATCAACAACAACATCAACAACAACATCAACATCACCAGCAGCAACAGCACCACCACCAACAATATTAATAACAACAACAACTACTACTACTACTACTATTGTGTAAACCAATCAGAATGTCCATTGCCAATCGCTCACAATTCGGGGATTTGTACTGGACATCCCCAACATCAATCATACGCAACGAAAAGTATTTAGAGGTCTAAATGAGGGTAGGGTGACCTAAATACGAATTCGATCGTGTCCAGCTGGCATATTGTATTAAGCCAGGAACATGGCTGAGAGCTTTGCAATAACGTGTGGGTCGGCGTTGTCCAGTATGTGCTCGCAATCTCACCAACATTTACACCAGTGCGCTGGATGAGAAAGTAGTCAGCAGCTTCCTGTATACATCCACGGGTAGCTCGACGCCTCGTAGATTCCGTGGTCCTTCACAGCATACAAAACCAGCTGAAAGCACAGCTGTCCATCAGTCTTTCGGCGTCGTTGGAGATTAGCTCGATCTTGGTAGAACACATTGCCCCAGTTGTCTTCGGTTAATGCCACGATGTCCTTTTGTGCTGTTCCCCGACTTGTTTTAGCGTACACATTCCTATCTGACCGGAGTGTTCGAGTTGCGTAGGCTGCTCAACCAGCTCCTTCACTTACTCACAGAAGGTCTAAATAGTCCATCGGAGTCACACATGAACGTCACGGTTATCAACCGGCACGCTGGTCCTGCTTGTTTGGGTGATAGCTCCAATCGTCACTGAAATACGACCGAGTGTCTCCTTCTTGTGTCTTGGATTTATATATGCACCGAAGCTTGGAATGCCGACTTGCAAGTCGGCATTTTGGCTTGTTAATAACTACCACTCCGTTTCAAAAAGTTTGGACATTTCTCTTTGGAAATGCACCCTGGCGTGAGTTGGTGCCCAATTCTAGTGCGGGTTTTCAGGAGAACTCTATACACAGTGTATTCGAGCAAACAAGGTATGCAGCTTTGCTAGGGCTTGAACAGCGTGAGATGTAGAGGCGATAATACATGACCTGAAATGACAATCAATTTTTGCAGCACCGGTTTGGCTCTTCCCAAAACCGGACTCAAATTTTGAAAGTAGGTTCAGCTTCGGCAGGTTTTGTACTTTCTTGGCGCCAAACCCTGCCAATCACAAGCAAAACCTACTGCAAAACGGGCAGCAACACGTGCAGCAAAACGACTCATTTATCGCCTTCTGATTCGCTAGAACGAACCACAATTTTCTCCAATCACAAAAATCAAAAGTGGTCACACATATTAGAAGTATGGGGATACACAATTAATTATTTTAGGTACCTAGCCACCCAACCGGAGCGATATGCATCTCGCTGCACGGCAACGATCGGAGATCCTCGCCAGCTTTACGACGCTTAGCGTTCTTGATGTGGGGAATCGCAAACGGTCCCTCCTTCGTCTTCTAGGCACTTTTCCATAACATATATCAGCGTTAAGAACGCGTTATATATTAATAGTGACACAGCCTCCATCTTCTTCTCGACATCGACGAGCGTGTACTTCTTCTTCCTTCCCACCCTGCCCTTTTTTCCTGCTGGAAAGGTCCTCTATCCGCTTCCATATTGTACTAACAGCCTTGCGGTCGATTCTAAAAATGTTGCGCTGTCGCCTTTTGTGCACCCCACGCCAACTTGTCGTTCCTGTATCGCTCGTATAGATAGCGCACCATCATCTCTTGCTCGCGCCGCGTCAGTTCCGTCGATCGTCCGCGGCCTATTCCTCCTTTCTGCTTTTGATGGCCTTCAACGCCCAAAATACTAGTGGCAAGCGATTGGGAAAAGTTTTAGGTGTAGAGCAATCAGACGTGTTCATTCATGCGCTTTTTTCAATCAAAAAGTGTCCAAACTTTTGCGAAATACGAACCCGGCAGAAATGTCCAAACTTTTCTGAAACGGAGTAGTAAATCGGTTGTGAATGTGATGGGGGTACTATCTTAAGCGCTTTTCAATTCGGAGTTTAATCGAGGGTAGTAAGCACTTCGATTGAAATCAATCAGAGAACACAACTCTAGATAAGACTCTTAAACGGATGATTTAGAATTGGATTAGACATTCCGACCGGTTTTCACAATATAGTATGTGAGGGCTTCGTTATAAATCGATCGTTTATTAACAATCGAGGTAACGTTATTTAGAGAGAAAATGCGTGGTGATCACAATAATACATATACTGATACATATTATGGACACGTATGCTGCCATATACTATTTCACGAGAAAGGACAGATATGTGGAGAGTATGTGACTGAAAACGCGAACTTAATCGCATGAATGCGGTACACCTCTCCATCTAAGATTAAAAGGATAGTTCTCCAAACATGAGTCGAAAGACGACAATGGAGGTGTATTGAGTCGGTTCTGCTTATTGGTACGAACGAGTGGGAGCGCGTGCTCACTCAGTACCGCGCGAATCATGTGGAGCCAAATGGCCGCGCTCTTCGGGATGTGACATCAATCAAGGGGAAGTACCGACAGCTTCTCAACTCGCACAAGCCCCCTGGGGATCCTACCTGCCCACTTGAAGTGAAGAGAGCGCATATAATCAAGCGATTGATTCATGAACGGGTTCATTTCGTCGCATTCAATGATGCTGTCAAGGGTGCTGGCGAAGACCGAGCTGGTGCTGACGGCGGCGGTGACGACGATGAGGAGGACCACACCGGCTCTGACGACAATGACACCTCGGCGCTGACGTTCAACAGCGATGATGAGAATGGTCAAAGTGTCGTCGACGACGCTGAAGAGGATACGAAACGTCTCTACCAGCCGCCGCCACCTCCACCACCACGACAATGAACTGGGACAGCCGCGCGTGGACGTCCAGTGGTCCAAGTCGATGCGTCACGGTTTCGAAACCCGCCAAAGGGGAAAACGCAAAATGCGATGCGACAGAAAACGACGCCGATGAATCCATGAGAGCAGCGCCTCATGATACAAGCTGAGCAGCGTGAGACAAAGACAATCCAGCAATTCCAGCTATCGCGGATTACTTCGCTGGAGCAGGAAGAGTTCGCGTTGAAGAACGAGATCGCAGGCTTACGTGAAGACTTGCGCCAAGCTCACACGGCACAAGACAAGACCAAAGACAAGAACTCCGCCTTGCGCGAAGACTTGCTGCGCTACAAGTCGGATGTCTGTGAACTACGGGTGCAGTTAGCCGAACTGAAAACCGGCAGGGTTCGCAGCAAAATCATGGAGGCGAAGAAGGTAGATAACGAGTTCTCCATATTGGTGTGATGGTGAGAGCCGATGCGCAGTTGTGTCTTGCTGATCGTTGAAGAAACACGACCTCACACGGGCAGGACGACAACGTGTTGGTGGCGACGAACGTCGGTGGAGCGTAAGAAAACATTTCATGTTAGTAGTGGCGGGTCTTTCTTAAGTAATTTTGCTACGCTTGCTCGTCAAGGTCTATGAGCTCGGTTTCAGTGCGGTAGAACTGAGCAATCCTATCATTTGACTGAATATCCTTGAAAATCATGCGCTCGAATTGCTCGTAGACAGAGATGCCCCCTTCGCGCCACACCTTCTCGTAGACTGTCTTGACTTGGTTGATTCCAACACGGCGGGCCCGAAATCGATGAAGGCGACCACACGTTTCCAGAAGCAGCAAACGGTATTCGCTGTCGATGGCTGGAAGTGGTATTTTCAAACGTGAGAAGCCTCCTTGCACCGACCGCATGCCCCATTCGGCTGCCTGGCGCGCTGATACCAACTCTGCGTTCTCGGCAAGGAGTTGATTAAAGGCCTGGGTTTCGCCGCGCCGCTGAAGCTGTCGTGCCACCTTCGAATTTTTCTTTAGCGGCACCATAATCCGCCCACGCAAGCGAGCGTGGCTTTTTGGGAAAGCTGTGTCTACAATGGCAAAGTATCCGTCGGGGGTATCATAGATGAGTTTGCTGTAGAGATCATCCGCAACCTTAGCATCATTCCAACTACCCGGTGTATTCAATGCACAAAAGAGCAGAACACCATCAGGGGCAAATGCTAGCACTGAGGGACAATCGTTGTAGAAAGCGTTCTGCATGTCTTCATCATCGGATACGGCAACAGGGATATTGAGTCCGTCGACAAAGCAAAACCCACGCTGGCTTAACGGGTGACGCATCCGAATCATAGCCGCATAGTCTGAAAACTGGTTAGGATTTCGAGACCACGTGATATCTGCATCAGGAACACGCCGCAGCAGCTCGCGCAAAATCCGTAGTCCGAACGTAAGATACAGATTTGCTACTGTTGGCGTGAGAGCAAAAATTTCTTGTAGCGTCGTCTCCTTTATTGTCGAGTTCACGTAATAGAACACTAGGCTCAGGCAAGCCACCGCACTAAGCGATCGCCGCTCTGGGCTGCTTACTCCAGTGATGTTCACGTCATTGCGTGGAATGGGTGTGACATTCCACACCTGCTCAAATAGTTCACGGAGCCCGTGAAAGCCCGCAACATCGAACCCTGTCGTCGCAATGAAGGCCTTGTCGTTCTTGGCGTGATACACAGCTTCCCAAGACGTATCAAAGCGGGGGGTTCGTGGGAGATCTGCCCGTGTCAAATATGTTTTTCCACGCTGCCGAGCCTTTCGCACAGCTTTCCCTTCTTGTCCAAGCATATGCGCCAGTGCCACAGCGTCTTCAAAGTCTTCATCAGAGTCGTCGCTGCATTGCAGATCTTGCTGGTGCGTGAGTTGAACGCGGCGCTTGGAGCGGGAAGGCATGGTGGTGTTAGGCAGCCGAGATGAACTTGGTTTGGCGCAAAAGAATAAGGACTGTCGGTCACGAGTGGAGGGTTACAGTCACTAGAACTCTGACCACCTGAGTGCTATGTGGTTGCAAGCATCCGCGGGTTGAATGCCGAGATTCAAATGGTTTGGAACTAGCAGCATTTATTAATTTGATGCTGCGGGATGCCCTCCGCTGTTCTGGCATTAATTGTTTGTGAAAGACGGTGAAAGAGTTCGATATACACTAGCGACACGTGCTGAAATAATTGATTTATAAAGTACTCTGCTGATTGTCCGAATAGTGGAGCCGCTCGAAGTCTCGACTCAATTTGCGGTGTCGATAACTNAATCGGTGGGGAACCAGCGACAAACGTAGTGACGACATGACTCACTTGCGAAATACAATGTACTGTACGTTTGGGATCACCTGCGTTGAGTGAAGGGCGACAGCGACATTTCGCCGCCAAATCGGGCACAATCAAGGCCAAGTGACCATGGGCGGTACGGACGATCATGTGGAAGGCGCAAATGGGGAATAGCACGATCGAAGTTGGTTTTTCGCTGCCGTTAGGACTACGAAAGGAAACAGTCGGAATTGCAATCCCTACAAAATAATTCAATTTGCTTTGCGCCGGTTTTGCTGTTTGTTAGAGGGTCAGACTAAGGACAAATGGCAACGCAAAGCAAAGCAAAGACGATCAGCAGCGTGGCGTTAGCAACAGACTACAGCATATCTTCTCTATGCGCCACTGGCGCCAACTATTTGAGCTCCTTTCACCTGGTAAGGTCGAGCTGTCACTAACGATTTCCACGGCCGGACAGTGAGCTGCCTCACGTCTCACCTGCAGCTGATTAATTACCCCCTTGTTCGTTCGATTATGGATCGACTAACGTTAATATAGGGTACATCGACGATGAAGCTCTCCCTCCCTACCCTCGTGGCCTCCGTGGTACTCATGATCAACCGCGGTGCTGATGCTCTCAACGTCAAGATGTCCGGTGTCAACTACAACTCGCGCAAAGGTCCGGATTGGGCAACCGATAGCTCCAAGTGCAAGACCACATCCGAGGTGCAGAAGGACAGGTACGCTTTGAATGGTATCTCGGACCAGGTCATCATCTACTCGCTGGGGGACTGCAACCAGGCTGAGCTCGTGCTGCCGGCTGCCAAGAACGCCGGTCTTCAAGTGCATCTGGATATCTGGACTTCGGCTAACCACGACTATCTGCTGCAGGAGAAGGCCAAGCTGGCTGGGCTCATTGACGAGGGCCTCTATGATAGCAATGTCATTGGTCTGCACGTCGGTAGCGAGACCATCTACCGCAAGGAGATCACAGCAAACACGGCCATCAACTACCTAAACGAGATCCGCAGCTATATTCGCAGCAGGGGAAAGAGCAAGCCCGTCACGATCGCTGATGTCATCGACATCTACTACGCCAACCAGCAGCTGCTCGACGCGGTGGACTACATTTCGGCGAACCGGTTCTCCTTCTGAAAGCGGTCGGATGTGAATGAGGGTGCGGCTGTGACGCTGGACCACCTTAACAGGCTGCGCGTAGCGGCGGCCAAGAAGAACAAGAAGATTGTCCTTTCGGAGGTGGGCTGGAGCTCGGGTGGCTCGAAGCGCAACGTGCAAAGTTGTGCTACCTGTGCTCGCGTCAAGTCGAGCGGCTTGCGTAAGAACGGGGAGCTCATGCCGTTGCCCTCCGAATGCTGACAGATTGTCGAGATTGACTTCGTCACGGGACTTCCAGCGTCTTCGGGGTACGACGCCATCATTGTGTGCATCGACCACCTGAGCAAGTGGCCCAAGTACGTGCAAACCCATTCGACTGCGACGGGTGCGCAATCCGCGGCTCTCTTTTTTGATCTGGTTGTTCGAAACCATGGGCCGCCGGCTGCGATCGTGAGAGACCAGGATCCGAGGTTCACGGTTCGTGTTGGCAAGAGCTGGTGCGCATCATGGGAGTCAACCTACACATGATGACTGCCTTTCATGCCCAAGCAGTTGGACAAACGGAGCGGCAATACCGAGTGCTCGAGGACGGACTTCGGTGTATGGTGTCTCTACACGGAACGAACTGGTCGGAAGTGCTATCTACAGGGGAGTACGCTCACGCGACGTTGGTGAGCGCTTCGACCAAGATGTCGCCATTTCAGATCGATACCGGTCGCGTAGCCTGTACGCCAGGTGTGTCTGCAGCGACGCGGAATGATTTCGCAGCCAACTTCGTGGAAGAGCGCCAGAAGTTCATCGAAGTAGCACAAAGGAACTTGCGCGACGCCAAGACCCGACAAAAAGCTGACTACGACCTTGGGCGGAGTCAGGTACAGTTCCATGAGGGCGATTGGGTCTACTTGAGCACATGAAACTTGCCTCTGGCTCATGCAGCTCGCGGAACGCGTATCGCCAAGGACAAACTAGCGGCGAAGTTTGTGGGCCCTTTTCAGATTGTCAAGACGGCGAACCGGAATGTGGCCAGGCTGGATTTGCCCAAGACCATGCGCCGATTGCACAACATCTTCAACGTCGATGTGCTGCGTCACGTCGTGGAGTCTCCGACGGTGTTTTTGAGTCGCTCGTTACCCAAGGTTCGCTGGTGCACTTCTCCGCAGACAACGACGAAGGTGATCTGTACGTCATCGAGCGTCTCGTTAAGCAGCGGAAGCGCCGTCGGAAACAGCAATCCCTCGTGCATTGGCAAGGCCTGCCCGACAGTGAAGACACGTGGGAAAACGAGGCCAGCATTCGCCATGTTGCACACTGGGGGCACTTACTGAAGGAGCTCCGCAGTCGCCGACGCTAGCTCTACCGGGGGAGGATGTGGGGATGTCGAATCCCCGGATGCGGTGGGGAATCTTCGAGGTGCCCGCAAGGTTCGACTGGGTCGCCTCTGAAACCTCGTGAGTGACGAGGTCCTCTGGCGTGCGCGGATTTCGAGGTTCATGAGCACCAAGGGAGGCGAACTCGACTATCTTACATCTTGCATGCTGGTGTTGATTCAAGATCAGCCCTTGACGCACCGGTGTCTTGCATGAACTGCGTATCTCGTGGTAGTATTTTTTTCTTGCTTTTGACACTGCCTCACTAGAACAAATGCCATTCTGCTTTCTGCATTCAACCTCTCACTTCTACCAGTCTCCGCTTCACTACTGCGCCACCTCCCGCCTTCTCCTAGACTTTCCTCTGCAACGCATCCGAGTGCTACCAACGTTGGTGACCTACTGCGCACAGGTCCCAACAGGTTGTGACTGAAAAATAGATGTACCGCTGTCAGAATTGCCCGACTGTATTGCCACAGCTAACCAAACATGTGGTTGCCTTGACAAATACCGTACAGGATAGCTACACCTAGGGGTCCGGAAAAAATAGCTTGGTTTATCCGCCGTACAAAATATTTTACTGCACTGCCTTTCTGTGAGAGGTGTTGGAATACAAATTGCCAATTGCACGGCCGTGGCAGATTGTAATATGCAACTGTGGAAGTTTTCTGAATTGTTGCGAGTTTGGCTGCTGTTCTACGTTGAAGTGCTTACCATCGCACGAAAGAGAGCGTGTCGCATGCGAGATTTTTACAGCCTTTGCTACTAGCCGATTGTCCCAGAGTCGTGGTTTGTCTTCAGGAACATTATGGCCTCGAACATGAGAGTGCTCGTACGCTTGCGTCGATAGGTCACGTCGCACTTAGCTGTGCTAAACACTGACGCAGACGTCTCTAGCATAAGGCGAAACCTTGGTAGGTGGTTACTTGTTGCAGACGCTGCCGCTTGTGTTCCTGATGCAGTTCGTAGTAATCGCGTCCACTTTCTCAATCAATTTGCCGAGCCGGAGCCTCACGTGGGAGTTCAAAATCCTTTAACGCTTCCATCCCCTGGACAGACATCTCTCCAACTCTTACGCTCAACACTTTGGTAGTACTTGACGAGGTCATGAACACGTTCGAGGCTCACTTTGCTCTTCTACAGGGTCATTTTGCGCAGTCGAAATGATCCGAGTAGCTCTTGAATCCGGTCGAGGGGGGGGGGGAATGA
>LGSN01001259.1:0-10930 GCA_001314375.1 Phytophthora podocarpi
ACTGGATCCTTCACGGGATACGCGACGAACGCCAGTGAGAACGGGCTGTTGCTTGCCATTTTTGTCGGCTTGGTGGACGATGCTGGCCAGCGGGTTGATAGGATTCAGACCCGAGAGCGGCTCGTTGGGCGAAGATGTTTTGGTGCCACCATTCAGCGCATTGCCACTCACTCCATTCCGAAACAATCGACTGCCGGGCTTAGCTCCTTCTGATTTCGGAACCGTGTTCAGGTTTGTCTGCGTCTTCGGGCGTGCTGTGGGTATCATTGCTGGTGTTGATGACGCCGCGTACTTATACGCTTGGGGCTCGTTCGAATGAGGCTTGTTTCCGAGGTCCCTGAAAAATCGGCTAAAAACTTGTAGAAGTTTTTCGAGTTCAGACGGTGTGCTGCAGTGCTGTGTGGGCTGGTGTTCCAAAGCGATAATAAACATCGGACGAGCCCGCACTTGACAGGTTTTATTCCTCGAAATCTCGTTCACCGACCTCAAGATGTTGGGTCAACCTCGACTCCCTTGCGCATCGTTACACAGGTTTATTTTTGCGCTGCGATACTTCCAAACCTGTGCGCTTGCAAGCAAATTCACCGCCCAGAACAGTGAGGTGCGGCACAGGGAGAGAGTAATCGCCTAGACGTCTATTGCTGAAACGGCGACATCTTAACTAACCTTAGGATGCATAATGCATACTGAAGCAGGATTGATGATGATGATGATGGATTTTCCTCCAAAGTTACCTGCGCCAAACACGTTTCGATATCACCCGGGCGAGTTCACAATTCTCAAAGAGACGCTCTCACTACCAGCTCGTTTAAAAAGATTTTAGCTGTTTATATTGATATGCTCGACGCAAAGAACCACACGACTAAAGCCCCACTACACCAGGAAGAACACGGTGATCACGTATGGGGCTAACAACATGATTGCCATCGTTTGCACCACTCTACGCCAAGGCATTTGAGAACTAGTGCAGCGATCTCCACACCAAGGCCCACTTTTCGATGGAGAAACTTCAGCCTTGTCCGGTGTAATGCATGGGATCACACGATGCAGATACCTTCTTTGTATCTGAACGTCCGACTGCTAAACGCAACAAGCCGCAAATGGCTTGTAACTTGCCAGCCGTTGCGACTTGTGTAGCCCTTCAGTATATTATACTCTGATATTTATTAATCATTAGTTAATATACCAAATCAAATCTCTATCAATCTATATCCCTTGTAACCCGGGTGATCGTTTTCCACAGATGGTCTTGGTGGGGCAGTTTTGCTGCCTGCGTCAGGATGGAAGAGGCTTTCTCGCGTCCTCAGCCGATGCCGATAAGATTCAATCTCTATTATAAGTGGAAATCGCTCTCCCAGACACAAAATCCGACTGCATCGGAGTCTTCTACAGGTCTTCGACCAAAAAGCTCAATTTTGCTACCAAGCTAGTGGCAATTGCTTGGGAATCGATGACCCGTTCCAGTATGTGCGTGTCGGAGATGCTGCCATTTCGACGGTCTCAAGTCAGTTTGACTCGGCTCGAAGAAGGAGGCAGTTCCGAGGCCAACACCGTCACAAAGGACAAGTCTGCAGACCTGAAACCTCGTCAACGAATCCGTTCACGGTCCGAGGAACTGGCTCAAGTGCAGCACCCGAAGGTTCGACGACGACGATGTCGGACGTTGGACGACTACTCTAATAAGACGAAGACAGTGCTGGTCGGGTCTCTACTGGTTGTTGGTGTCTGCGTCGTAGTGATGATGATTCTGTTGATCATTGAAGAGATTGGAGACCGTATTTATTCCCCACACAGCGAGCTCAGACGACGGCTAGCAACTGCTGCCAGTAGTAGTGATGAAAGTACTATTACGACGCTGCACTTGGACGAACGATACTCTTTCGATGGGGCACACTCGGACTTCGCGCAGCAGTTCTATCGACGATTTCTCGCAGGAGATGAAGTCGAGGCGATTACAGACACGAAAGACCTAACGGAGGTGGTGGACTACGTGAGCGACGAGTTCGGACTGGACTTTGCCGAGCTCCCGGCAATGCTGCAGCAAGCTGTAGTGTGGGATATGGGCTACGTGGCTGCTGCGGACCTCGGTTACGTCAAGGTGTACACCAAGTGCGGCATGCGCATGTCCGAGCTGCAGCTTTCGCGCAGTGCCTACAGAAGTGCTGGATGCACCGAGCAGAGGTGTTCCTCACCGAACGGAGAGACTTTCTACCAGTCACTCTACTGCAGCGGCTATCAGATGGGAAACGTAAGCTTGTGTGCGGCTACCAACGGCATCACTCCGGTACATGGAGCAATGTGGGCCGATGGTGGCACGGATGATGTGGTGCCAGTGAGCGAGATGCAGAGACACGAGTGGACCGATGTAGACATCGATTACACCATCATGGCGATCCACTTCACAGGTGACCCCAACAGCTACGGGAAGTGCGTCGTGCCGTCCATGATTGTCCCGTGTGTAGCCTACGATGCTGACGAGTCCGACTGGTGCTCGCCTGAACATGGTGAAATTGTCCCGCAGTGGCTCGAGCTGGAAAAGACTGGCGGGTTTTTCGTGACGGAGAGTTCAGGTTGGCAAAAAGCTGCGTTACCTGTGACTATTACGAGTTCAGTGCTATTGCTGCTCGTACTCATCGCAGTCTTCATCTTCTGGCGCAAGACTCGTGAAAAGCAGCACCGGACCGAGGGTCTTCTCGAGCAGAAGCGCGCGATTTTAGGTGGACGTCGTTCCGACGAGTTTTCTATGATGGACGACATCGATTTCATCCTTGAGGCCCCAGGGCAGTCGGTTATTGAGAAAGGAGAGAACCAGCAAACAAGTTCGGGGTGGGTGGCGTGGGGGCACACGCCAGTGAAGCCGACACAGGTTGTTAAACGGTCGGTTGTTGGCGAAAACAGTGAAGACCTGGATGTGATGCTGTTGCGAGGTAGCTTCGAGGACGTCAACGATGTTGACAGCATTTATCTTCACGAAGGATCAGCTCACCACCGGCATTTTAACAACAGTTTCTGCTCTCCTAGCAAGGCGACGACTGCCGGTCTGACGAGTTTCGCGTCCGGAGCTACGGGCAGCCCACGAAACACAATGGCACTGACCTTCACACGCCAAACCAGTTCGACCTTAGCAAACAGTTCAGCTTCGACATTCCTATCTTCAGGGACGATGGTAAGTCCTCTGGTCGAGTTCCAGAATGACCTGGCAGTGGCAACTCGTCGTGTCCCTTTCGTCGACGTAAGTTTAGTGCGACAGATCACAGCGGGCGCTTACGGAGAAGTCTGGTTGGGCCGCATGCGAGGCGATATCGTGGCCGTTAAGCGGCTCACACGTGAAAGACGCCGCCAACTCCACGAACTCGAGACTTTCGCAGCGGAAATCCAGCTCATGGCTTCGTTGGCACATCCGAACGTGCTTGGGCTCGCTGGTGTTGCATGGAATACGCTTGAGAACATGCTTCTCATCATGGAGTACATGGAGCGTGGAGACTTGCAGCACGTTCTGCAGTATCACAGCGACAAAGAACAGCAGGCTGAAGATTCGAGTGGCGACGAAGCGAACGATGAATTTTCATGGGCCTCGCATAAGGCGAAAATTGCCCGAGACATCTCGTGTGGTCTCGAGTACCTCCACAACCTCAACCCGACGGTGGTGCACCGCGACCTGAAATCGAAGAACGTGTTGATCGGTGATCAGTACGAAGCCAAGCTCAGCGATTTTGGCGTCAGTCGAATGCATCGCGGCGAGGAAACCATGACAAGTGGCGTTGGCACGGCATACTGGACGGCACCGGAAGTGCTCGCTGGGCACAAATACTCTGAAAAAGCTGACGTGTACTTTCTTGGCGTTGTGCTAGCTGAGCTGGACACGGGCGAGCTACCGTTCTACGACGCACGCACCTCTGACGGAGACAAGATGGAAGCCATTCACATTTTGAGTCTTGTGGTGGGTGGTGCCTTGCAGCCGAGCTTCACATTGGACTGCCCTGAAGATGTCCGTAAGTTGGCGCTTGCCTGTCTGAACCCGAAGCCAGAGTGTCGACCTACGGCGAAAGAGGTCCTGGACGAACTCAACCGATTGCTGGAATCGGACGACAAGAGTCCGCCCAGCTTGGACTGAACGGTCGGCATCCAGCAGATCTCTCTGTATTTGGACAAGACTTGAGACGACGATGGCAAGTGGAGGCTACGACGTCGACTTCGCTGCGCTGGGCCTCACGACAGAACGATTCGAGGCGTTCAGGACCGTGTTCTCGTCGCTGGACAAGGCTCACACCGGCGCCATCTCGACGAGACAGTTGGATGCGCTCTGCTTCCAGTTAGGTGAGACCTTCGACGAAGAGGAACTCACAGTCGCCGCTGCAAGTCTCGCAGACCCGCAGACCGGACTCATCCACTTCACCACCTTCCTACCGTGGTGGATCAGTGAGTGAGCAATACACTGCTGACCGGACAACCAACGATGAACTAGGGTCTACGTGTAGCATGACATGAGCCCTCCCCCTCATGTAAAATACACTCGTTCGGCAACGCTGTCGACTTCTTTTGATGATCAAATTCCTGTTTAGTTCCTACTTAATTCGCTTTGGTGAAGTTGCAGGAGCTGTAGCGAGAGCTTGAGCAACAGCCTTACGGATGCTCAAGGCTCGAGTGATAAGTTCGCGTCGCTTAGCACGTGAATGGAGCAGCAAGTTGCGTTCATGCAGCCGCCGGAGCTTTTCAGGAGCATCCGTCAGTTCAGGGTTCCCGCTTAGATCGATGACGCGCAGCTTGGGTAGTACATCGGTCGTTGTTTGGTCGATCGTGCGTAGTCGATTGTCCGCTAGCAATAGCACCTGTAGCTTCCGCAGCCCAGCTCCAATCGGCAGCTTCTCATCATAGTTGTCAAGTGCGATCACTTCGATGAGGTTTCCTCGTGCGTCCAGCTCCTCGAGGGCATCAAGATTGTCAAATGTTGCAATTGGCAGCTCACGGAGACGGTTGTGCGCGATATTGAGCCGCTCGAGATGCCGTAGAGCGCCAATTGAGGTTCCAGACAGCTCTTCGAGCGAATTCTCAGCTGCATTCAGCACTACGAGCTGTGGGAACGCTCGAGCCAAACCATCGGGCAGCAAACGCAAAGAATTCCGACGAGTGTTCAGCTGACGAAGACGTGGGAACCGCTGACCTAGGTCATCCAGTGGTGGAAGCTCGTTCAGCCCGAGCGATGACAAGTCCAACGTAGTTCCACTAGATTGAGTCAGACATGCAGCATACCGCTGCTCTAAAGCAGCTGACCGTGCCGACACAATTTGCTGCTTGGTTTCTGTCTTATCACTAGGAACGCCGTCGCCTTCTGGCTGGACGTGAGGCGCCTCGTGCTGTTCCTGCATTGATTCTGCTTGATTGACTCTCCTAGTGATGGATAACGACGGTGATGACACGGAGAAATGAGTGTGAACATGTTGTTCCTGTATTTATAGGGAACAACACTTGCGAAGGCTTAAAGCTTTTTCTGGAACTGTACAAGCTTGAACGAGCTGTGCTGCTTCTCACTGTCCAGCTGCTCAACGTACCCAAGTGCTCGATACAATTGCTGAGCACCTTCCATGGCTCCAATGGTCTCGAGACGAATCTCGTTGAATGCACCACATGACGCAGTAAACTCCTCGACGGCTCGCACCAAAGCTGAGGCCACACCACGACGTCTAAGTGTCGGAGCAACACTCAGTCGGCAAAGTTCAGCAGTGCGGTGCTCTTCTTCACAGTCCGTCATTTGACTTGGCGACGAAACCAGTGGCTTGACACCAACGCACCCCACGACTTCACCGCCTACTTCAGCTACCCAGAAGCTACTGGTCGCAACACCTGCGCTGTTGAGGGTTTGAAAAGCTTGGTGCACGTCGAACATGTCTCCGCTAGGACCACGAAGACGGTTCGTAACGAAGTGACGCACAGCACGCGAACCCTTCGCAAATTCGAGGTGCGTACTTTCAAAGAGCGAGCGCACGGTAGCCAAGTCATCACGCTGGAACGATCGAATTGTCACTGCTTCGAGCGACTCCTGCTGTTTCTGTAGTGGCACAAAGCTACCAGTCAGAAGGTATCGGTGCTGCTGGGCGTGCGGCACAAAACGAGTGGTCCACTCAAGACCATCCTTATCTTGACCCTTGCAATTGTCTGCAAGGTAGATCGCGTAATGGGAGTTGCACAGCATCCAGTCGGCATACTCGTCAAAAGGTTCCAGCGATGCTAGCCTGTGTTTTTCCTCTGCAGTCGTGCACGCCGCGAATACTCCATTCATGTCGAGGATACGACACCTTTGCCAGTGCGCAAGAGCAAGTAGACGCCGCGCGTGGTCAGCTGCTGTCCGGTATCCTCGCACACCACGAAGCGTACAGCCTTTTACAGCAAAGTAACGCTGCAGTGTCGAGCCAAAAGCACCAGAGTCTTTGTTAGGTTTCTTGCTCGGAGAGGCGGTCTTCTTGCTGTCACCTTCCTCACTTGCTTGAAGGCCGATTGGGTCATACAGCGCAATGAAGCCACTCTGAAAAGTCTCAGCGAGCCAACGAAGTAGCATAGTGCCCTTCTCCGGTGCCAGATAGGACTGCAAAGCACGAAAAAAGTTAGACAATTGTTGTGACGATACACAAAAAACACAATTCTAGCACATTACCAGGACGCATTCAGCAAGAATCAGAGTAGGGAGGCTTCGGTCAACCCCAGCAACATTTAGTGTAGCATCTAGTCGCTGAATGTCTCCGAGATCACAAGAAATGAGCGAGTACGAAGCAGACGGTACTTTGCATTGCCACGCCACCTCGCCATGAACAGGAGTAACAACAGTCAAATTGTCTACATCCTTCGGGAACAAACCCGCGCGTACGTCTTGGTCATTCAGCAGCTCCGTCTTAGCATCCACAATGGCGTCACAGTCCACCTCCGTGAATGAGACCTTTCCAGCAAACTGCCGCTGCTCCAGTAGACGGAAGAACAGCGTGTCAAATCCAGCACCCAACGAGACGACGTTAACTTGAGGCAACGACGCATCTACAGTCGCCAAAGCCACCAAAATGTCAATAAAAACCAGTGAAAACACTGAACCACGACAGAACTCACACTGCGAGAGGAAGAGTTCGACACAGCGAGTAATAGCTACGTGACGCAAGTAATAACCGCGATGGATCTGCAACGAAATTACCAAATCGGAGCCACGTTAGCGCCGGAACGTCCTCTTTCTGAGCTAAACCCCGTCTAGAGCTCTGGTTCTGCCTCATTAAAGTACCAAAGGGATGCGACGCGTGGGTTTCTCCACGAAGTAGCGCAGGAATGGGTCCTGGAAGTAGTCAAGTGTCACTGCGGATCTGTAGAAGGCATTCAAGGAAGAATGATACACTGACTTTAGAGGCTGCTACTGGCGGCTGTAAAGCGCTGTAAGACGTGGAAATGAGATTGGATGCAAATATGCGTCTGAAATAACTTACAGCTTGCATTTGACGGCGTCAAAGGCCGTCTCCGTGACGTTGTGGTCGCTCGTGCCGCGCCATTCTGTGGTCGCTGGTGACCCCATGGCCAGCGGATGATAAGTATACGTTCGAGGTATACTTTTCTGACTATACGTATTGATGTGCTGATGTGCACCACAAATTATTCATGTGACGTGTGATAACCTTGTTTTACTATGGAGAAAAGCGAAGTTGGAAATTGGACATCTGGTTGCCTAAGTCGCTCGACACTGGTGAACAACAAGCAATACAGGGCGGGAATGCAACAGGCCTTGCATTTGCTAGGCCCTATCAACCACACGACTAGTGCTTTAGCTATCAGTGTAGACTCACCGACTACCGAGACCCCATGAGTTAAACGCACTCGTCACAGAGCTGCAGTCAGCATCGCCGACAGTGACAGTGTTTAACATCCCGATGGCAAACTGAAAGGATGACCTCATTCACACTATTAAGAGGCGTAAGGTGAGGCACCAATACATCTTCCTACTGAAATGAGTATGTCCCAACGCCTCCACCGCATGCTTTGGGAGGTCACAGACGACGCTGGGACGGAACCAGCCCCACATTCTAGCACGACCACGTGATGATCGAAAATGGGAGAAATGAAAGCAGACAGAAAATATGTCCTAAATCAGACATTGTTCTACGATTAAGGACACAGTAGGTGAGCCATTTCGATTTGTTAAGGCCAATAATGGTCACATGTATAGGCAACAATTCGCAAAGTTACACCTCGAAATGGTGGTACATGTACATTCGCCTTTAACGTTGAACTATCTCCTTCGCCATATCCGGTGGTGTACTTGGAAGTGGAGTAACTAGAGCTTGGATTTGCCATCATTGCGGCTCACACTCCGTCAGTTGTAGGAAACTTTCACCACTCTCTAGATATCTTGATCTGGATGTTCATATTGTGCATGTCCTTCCTCTTACCAGACCTAAATAGTTTTGTAAGACTGGGATAGTTAAGTTGGTGTGCCGACTTGTAGGTGCTTTATGGTCGCTTGCCTGTCTCTTTATGCACCGTTAGCAAGTTGTGCAAGTCTTTCCTCGCATTAAAACGAGGCAATGAAGCACGATTTTCATTAATTACAGAAGGGAGCAGTTCAAGCATACTTGTTGTGAGAAAATGGCAGCTCAGGCGATCACCAGTGGAAAAAATAACAAATAATAATTATTGTACTGGCGAGATGAAATGCACCACCAAAATTTTATTTTATTAAAAGCATCCGCTTTGGAGCAAAAATATTGACAGAAAACGTGTCAGATTCAGTTGGACAAGCAAGGCGAGTTACGAATAGAATAGTGCGGGAGGAAAATTCACAGGACATGTACATCTATCGAGATGATTTTATGCAACCAGAAAATATGTCCTGCACCAGAAATTTAGTCCTGCATTATCCCGACAGGACCCTGTTAACTTTTAAAGATTACCATTAACTTGTCGAACTTTATCCTTCTTTTATAAAAGGGACGAGGTTAAATATCGGCCAAAAAGCAAGTAATAACCAGCCGCGCTGCGTTCCCTTTATGGCGATACATTTGTGCACCTCGTTTTCGGCAGGGTGGACCAAATCAAACATCACAGGTGATTGGATATTCGAAGTAAGATTGACGTAAAAAGCCATCGTGATGTATAAAATATGAGTTTATATGGGTGCCGAAAACGAGGTGCACAACTGTAGAATGTTCTGGCAAGTGCAATCTGCGGCTCGCTGGAATGCTCGGCGCTGGGCCGGCCTTCTCAAATACCGCGCGGGTTTGCTATGGCTACACGCGCTCGCAACCGCTCGCCTTAGTTGGTCTAGCGCTATCGCACTCATACTACATCTCGAGCTCCATAGATTTTGCATGGGCACCTACCAAGTTAGTGGGTGCCACCAACACTGGCCGTGTTCATTGACCAAGTGAAACTGGAGACGTTCAACTGCTAGACGACATCGCAATGCACAGATCTCCTCCGCACGCTGACCTCGTCACCTTGTCGGTCCCAGCTGGATACAACGTTTAGAACGCCAAAGCGCCGCAAAGGTAATAAGAAACAAGTCGGCCATCCGCCTCGTCGTTAGAGCTAACGACGGTACTGCTCCTCTGCAATAAGTACTGTACTGCAATGTTACAATGTCCTACAAAATGTCCTGCATCTGGCTACGTTTAATGTGTCCTGCACCCTCATCCCCTATTTACCTATTTGTACCTGTCGGTGATCCTGTTTTTATTAATAATGCCTATTGCATATCGACAGATAATCAGCACTGCGTATCTGTTGTTTTTTGTCTACTTCGTTTTACATGTAGGGGCGAACAGTGCTAGAACAACAGGTACTGCATATAGTAAAAAAATTATTTTCCGTCGAGTGAGGCCAACAACTAAATTTCTCTTATTAGAGTATCAGATAACTTCAGTTGCCGGGCAAGAGAACTCGTCGTTTTGGAGCTAAATATGACAGAAAACGTAACAAATTTCGATAATCTAAAAATAATTTTCAGCGGAATCTAACAACGGCACCTCTAATTTAGCAAAGCACGTGCGGATTTTTCTTGGGGCTTCCGTAGCATGGAGTAAAAATAGCTGAGGTGGTAAGGAATTTGCTCCCGGCAAGTTGTCAGTTGCAACGACTTGTTCGACGCGCATTGGCTGGACACGAGGCCACAAACTTGAATAGAGGCCGTTCGTAAGTGGAGCAACACCTGGTCGGGCGTAGTTGTTGTAGGAGTTGCCGTGGTAGTGCAAACCAATTTGCAAGATGCCAAAGCAAAATGCAGCTTCAGGACCAAGCCTTGCCACGCCTCATTTAACAAACTGGAGAGCCACACTATCAAAATGCTTGGGACCTCAACAAATACTGCGTATTCACAGCGTTGGTGGACCGAAACGTAAATTTCACGAGTCAACTGCTGCTGGTGGGGTAGTTAAACACAAGAAGGATTCAGAGCAAGCGCACAGATTTGGAAGTAAAAATAAACGCAACACCATCAAAAGAGCGTTGGTCGGATGCAACCGGATGTCTGGAGGATGAAGGAGGAAGGGGTTACCCAACTAACTGCTCGAGGTCAGCGGACGAGATTTTGAAGGCAGAAGCTTTGCCTAATGCATGTGTGTCATTCAAGGCAATCGTTCGAGACTCGCGTCGCGATACTGCATTTTCCATCTGAGGACTTGCTCACAACATCCCACACCACACACAACAACCACCTCTTCCAAGCCGCTCGAACTTCGAAATCCTACAGCTCACGACCCAGGACTCCGGTCCCCTTTCGGTCAAAAATCGAAGCGTATCGGGACACAGCGCCTTAACCAACGGCAACGACAACAACAACAATAAAGATGATGCCCACTACACAATCGAAGACGCAGACGAACCTGAACGCGAGTCTGAAGCCGGAAGGAGCCGCCTCCAACAATCCGATGTCCCAGGCGTCACCGAAGAAGCAGCTCTCTGATCTCAA
>LGSN01001260.1:0-10917 GCA_001314375.1 Phytophthora podocarpi
TTCCATGAGTTATCACCCAGCACGAAGCACTTCCCACACGAGTTCGGAGCGAGCATAGCGTCCTTCACGTACTGCAGCGCCACGACTCGCGCGAAGCTGTAGAACATGCTGAGTAGCAGCACCATGAATCCGACCATGAGTAGGTTCTACGCCCCCGGGTTTACTTGCGGGGGGTTCCCCAAACGCTAGTTGTCATAAAGCCTTTGGCACGATCGAGATCCCGGTCGCCGTCGTATATCGATAGTCCTACAATCCATAAGCTTAGCGTTATACGTCATTATCAAGCACATACGATTCATCACCCACGAACCTTGACAAGACCCCTAACTGGGTGTTGGGCGACTGCGTCCAGTATTTGATGAAGAGGAATTAAGTTGGGCTACTTATTCAACACAACGTATTCGTCAAATTCCAAAACACTCTTCTGATAGCGTCGCTTCTTGACACTTTCATACAACACATCTACAAGCTCAAACTCAAACTCACAAGTCACACATAAGCGTTCACATTTCCGAGATACAAATTTCAGAGCGTCTCCGGGAGCAAGCACGGCCTTGTCGTTGTGCAGAGAATGTGCATTTCGCTTGTTGCCGTCCGTTGAGCCAACAGCATCCCCACCTCCCCAACAGCAATGACAGCCGAGTTTACTGCTCTTCCGTCGATGTGCGACGCTATCGTGACAATCAAAATCGGGGAGCCGCAGACAGACTGCAGGATTGTTCACAAAGCTCCTCACGAGATCTGCGCAGAAATGGTAATGCTGTTTAGAGAATTCAGCGAACGAAAGGCGGGTGGCGTAGCCGCCATTCGTTGCATGAGCTCAATTACTCGCTCGACATTCACACAAGTCGTCTTTCAAATCGCTAAACCCGTCAATGTGTTACTCGCTCCCAGCTTATTCGTGTTAATGACTGTGGTTAATCGTCGTCAAGAAGCTAGTCTGCGCCAAAATGCGTGAAAGGTACAATAATTCATACGATACATGTAACAGTTTATCGCTCATAGATGTACAAGCGGCTCCTTTGCCAGCTTGCACGTGGATAGGGCCGACGGACAGTATCCCGGCCAGTTTGCACCTGTTCAAGATCGATCGACATGCAGTTGCGTTCCGAAAGGCAGATTTGCGCGGTGAAGGGGGTTGTGCGGTGGCTCGCAACTTGCGCGAGTTCGAGGACAATGAAAGTTCGAACGAGATGTTGCTACGGCCAAACCGTACGCTGGTACTGTAGGTGTTCGCCTCTGGATTAGCAAAGCTGCTGGTTTCGGGTGTTTGAAGCGTGAATGAAGTCCAAGTGGCGAAATGCTCGCTGACTTATTCCCCGGTTTCTGTCCAGCGACTTTGTGTGACATGGGGGCGTGGGGGTTCATTCGGCCAACGTGCACCAGTGCCGCTCGCGTGGCACCGACTTGTGTCGAAGCTGTCGCGTTCATCTACAAGCTGAGTTCGTCGCTGCGTCTTTCGCTACATGCACAAGCTGTGCTGTTGAGGCGTTAATTATACTTGTATAGTGATGTATATCGCTGATGCATCGCTTCAAGGATGCATGCGATCCATGTTGTATCCGTGTATCCAAGGCTGTCGCGGACTCGGATCACCCCGGCTGCACAGTCTCTGCCGGTGCTAGGACTCACTCGTCGTTCCAATGCACTGCACCGCACATAGATCGTCATGTCTGCGATACTCGCCGTGGTGTATCCGCGTTCAACTTCCATCTGCTCCAATGTATCCTGCCCTCGTCTACGATTCTCCAAGCGATATACACATGAGATGCTTGCATACCAAGCGAGCAAACACGCACCCAGCTGCAACAGACCAGGCGACGATTCCCATCGGTACATCACAGCCGTGGTGTTTGACTCTCCTCCTCTACCTGCAGTCCCCTTCGAGAGAACAGAGCTTGATCAAGGTCGACACCGACACAGCAGTTCATTCTACAATTTGCCTTGCAACTCGCACACAACCACCACTTCGGGCCGAACCAAGACACCGCCATGGCGATCACCACTGCACGCTTTGCCGTGCGCTCGCTCCAGACGCTCTTCGCTCTGCTGGCCATCATTTTCACGTGGGGTGGCTACGTCAAGAACAACGACGGTCAGCTCAGTGGACTGTCTCCGGAATTCAGCATCCTCATGAACTACTCGGCGTTCCTGACGGGTCTGTATTACGTGCTGCCGGTGAAAACTCTTAAGTGGACGACCACGGCTCCGTCGGTAGCATTCCAGCGCCTGGTGGATGGCGCTCTCGTCGTGCTTCTGCTGCTCGGTGCCATTCTGCTCTGGGCTTCGTCGGGTGTCAAGGACTGCTCGGAAAAGAACGAGGAGTACGAGGCCTACGCCGGTCTGCAGCTCTTCCGTTGTGGCAATCTTACCATGGGCGTTATCTTCACGTTCATCACCTTTGCGCTATTCCTCGCGACCTTCGTTTGGAGCTTCGTGGGCGACAGTGCTAACGGCAGTCAAGCCGAGGCTGGTGCGGTCGGATACGCGGAGGTGACTACCCCTGGCGCTTCGCGTGCTGAAGCCTACTCCGCCGCAGACTCTCGTCACCCCGCTCTGGCTATTGCTCGTCGTGGTGGTCGCTTCATCCAGTTCGTGCTCTCCCTTATCATCTTCATCAGCACCGTCGCTGGCTACAAACACTACTTCACGGGCCGCTCTACGAGTCCCGTCGCCATGTTCATGATCCTCGTGTCGTGGAGCTGCATCTTGTACACGCTTTTCCACCTCGTGGTCGTCGACATCCTCAAGATGTCGCACCGCCCTAGTGTCAGCATCGAGCGCTCCGTGGACGTGCTGTTGGCTGTTCTTCTGCTGCTGTTCGCCATTCTCCTCGCTGCTTCGCACCAAGTGTCCGACTGCGACACCATCAACGCCACGTACGAGGCAGACACGGGATCGCTGGGCGGTTCCAACGTCTACCGCTGCGGCAGCCTCACGCGCGCTTACGTGCTGGCTTTCATCGACTGCGTCTTCTTCCTGGCGACCTTGGCGCTCAGCTTCTGTGGTTCCAGCGACAGCGAGCCCGCCCCGCGTCACGTGGACGTCGAACCCGGCCAGCACGTGTAAGCAAAGCATCAAGATGAATCAACGCTTCCTGGGATGACAACTTCAACCTGGCAATTTCAACTTGACTTAACCAGACAAAACTCATTTTACCACCAACGTACGTGTTCCTTCATACTAATGGAGATTACTTCAAGTATTAGTTGTCTCTTACAAAATTTTCCTGCAGCCGATGTTTGACACAAGCCATCCTTTTAGGTGAAGGTAAGAGCGATTAATGTACAGCTCATGTGGGGTGTTTTTTTTTAGCAAAGTATTCATTGCGTGAGGATAACACTAGTTTGCCTACCCTGAAGCAAGCCACAGGGAAACAGAACTCATGCTACTCAATGTCATCAAAGTGACAACGTGGGAGGATTGGTAGTACCTTGGTGCACTTCGACTTGTCTGATCCGCTTTACACCTGCTGACCCGCCTCCGAGGCATGAGCCGTATCGACCGAGTGGTTGCTGTCCGCATCGCTTGGGGAAGAGGTAGAACGGTAGAGGAAGCTCAGCGCGAACGTCACCAGATACAAAGCCACAGAGATGAAAGTGAAGATGTAGCCCGTGTTCATGCTACCGCAGCGGAACAGGGTCGAGCCGTGGTACGTCTCGAAGGGCGAGTTGGTGGTGGAGCAGTCCGAGACTTGCGCCGACT
The DNA here is from genome assembly GCA_001314375.1 of Phytophthora podocarpi. Classification (NCBI taxonomy): domain Eukaryota; phylum Oomycota; class Peronosporomycetes; order Peronosporales; family Peronosporaceae; genus Phytophthora; species Phytophthora podocarpi. Next base: position 3,706 of record LGSN01001260.1, read on the forward strand.
TGGCGAAGAGAATACCAGCAACGAGCATTGCCACCGCGATCAGCACATCCATGAAGCGTTCGACACCCACGGTCGGGTGGTGCGACAGCTTCAGCGTCTCCACCGCCACCATGTGCCAGAGTGAGTACAACACACCGCTGTAAGCCATGAGGATGGCGTACGTGGCCTTGGGCTCGATGTACTGGCCCGTGTAGTAGTGCTTGTAGCCCAGTACAATGCACACCAGCGCCACCACAGAGCACGCGAACTGGAGAGTACGGCCGGTGCAGCGGGCAACCTTCAGCCCTGGGTGCCGCAGGTCCAAGTCGACCGTGGCAGACGCGCTCGATGGTCCGTTCTTCTTGCCAGGAGTGCTCGCCACCACGTATCCGTTGGCCTGCGAATCGTCGTCAGCCAGAGCAGCCTGCAGGTTGTCGCCGTTCACCGATTTGCACGTGTCGCGGACGAAGCTCCATACGAGCGTCACGAGGAACAGGGCGCACGTCACGAACGTAAGCACAATGGCCACCGTCATATCACCGCAGCGGAAGAGTGCCGAGCCGTGGTAAGTCTCGAACATGGTGTTGTACGACGAGCAGTCCTTGACTGCATCGGACGTCGTGTGAAGAATGCCGGCGATCAGGAGCGCGATCGCCAAAACTGCGTCAACAACACGCTGGTACAGCACCTTCGGCGCGCTGGAGGCCAACCTAAGCACACCAACCGGCACGACGTAGTAGAGCCCGCAGAGCATGGCCGAGTAACAGGCGATGGTGGTGTAGATGGCCGACCCGCTGCTCAATTGGCCCGAAGTGAACTTGATGTAGCCGAGCGACGTGAAGATCATGGCAAGCACAGCACACAACGCCTGGAGCGCACGGACACCGAGACGGCCCGACGAAAGCAACGCGGCGGTCATCACTGGAGTTCGATGCTAGAGATCACGTTGAAGAGGGAGAAGTGTGAACAATGCAAAGCAAATTGCGGAATGAACAAGCGTGAGCCGCAAGACTTTTGGCCGAGCAACCGATGCAGCTACCGATGGGCCCCACCAAGTCGCTTCTCCGTTCACACTAACTCGTGCTGCTCCCCATTTAAATTACGGCGGTTGCGATACCACCCGCGGTATTATATGAGAGGATCACATCCTCTTGTTCCTGCAGCGTGCAACCACGCGTGTCCTTGAGCGCAGTGATTTGCTCCGAGCCTCGTGCCTCGACCACCTACCCAATCGAGTAGCAGGCCATTTCATTGACCGCTCATCGCGTTGCCCGATCTGAACCAGCATACACTTGATCTCAACGACGATGCATCTGCGGAATCCCACGGTAGTCTCGCTGCGCGACAATTGTTGGTTCCTGACACGGGTCAAGGCACGCGTTGCTCAGCAAACCGGGCACTGGTGGTCTTCCGTGTCTATGGCGCTTGCATGCAGGGATAATAGCAGGTCATCATGTCATGATTCATGGTGGCTGCAGCTCCGCATCAGCAGGAAATTCCTGACGATACATGTATTAATCTCGCAGACGTTCCGTCGACAGTGTACAGTACATTCATTACCAGGCACTTCGAAGTACATAATACTACAAGTGTAGATAGCAGCGTGAAACAGCAGCAGCTTGATTCATGACAAACGGCGTGGGATCACATTGCATCCGATACATGTTGTCTTCTCCGATTGGCACGGGCCGCGTGCAAGGTCAACTGGGTCAGAGATGGGCTTCATTGATCAGGAAGGACTGCAGACGACGCGAATGACTCAGCTGAAAACGGAGGGGCTCCGAGGCGACGTGGTGGCTCCGAGTGACAGCAGGGCATCAAGCGAGCGATTGGAATTGGTGGTTAGCCTAACATTTAGCGCTGTCGACCTTGACCTTGATCTGTTCAACGGGGGAGTAATCGCAGCTCAGATGTGTATTATGACAGCTAAGCCATTGTCTGACATTAATTTTAATTAATTAAAAAAATGTTAAAATACCTGTACGATAGATAGCCTCGCGTCCAACCAAGTACTACATGTCGTACAATGTTGCTGGTTTGTCAATGAATCAACTATCCGATTCGTCGCCCATGCCACTTCGATAGCCACGGCTTCATTGCTCAAGCCGTGGACTTTAAAAAGTCAACGTTAATCTCTCAAACATCGTCGCTAGCCTGGCTTGTGGATTTGCGAAAACGACTCGTCAAATAACCAACACGTACCAGTAGGTCTATGGGAAAAACAGAGTGTATGTCAGTGCGAAGCCACACCAGGTAACATTTGACAAGACTATTAGATCGCTATGCTAGCCTTGACAGATCATACTAAGCTAGTGCATTGTCTGCTATAAGCTTAGTAGCGATGAGGGGCCGTCTTCCGAGACTCGGCTGAAATTGAAGATGTTACCGGTAGTCGCACCTGAAGCTCCAGACATGGTCTATTATAGAAAACAAGGTGTCATAGCACCGATTTCAGCTCATTTCACCATTTTTCATGTGAATTACTGACCGTATCCATTTTTTTTCCTGCTGTTGGTGCTGTTCACCTTACCAAACGTTTAATTGGCTTGATACATGTACGTTAAGCCTATATTTGTAGCTGGCGACGCATGTAGCTCGACGTCCCACGCAATGGTCTAGTCACTGGGCATTCGAAATAAACCGTCAAATCGCTTCTGTACATGTACAACCCGTACTAAAATACCTTCTAGGGTTTCCGAATCGGTACCATTAGCGACATACTGGAGTGTTCGTGATACACGTATTATTTCAGAAGTACTACAATAGACCACAGAAGTAGTGTCAAATAGCACTCCAAGTAGATTGAGTCACCCATGCACCGCAGCGTGCCAGTTCGTAATTGTCCTCGTTTCAACACGTTCATATTGATAAAGTGCAGACTGTATTGCGACTGTATTTGGAGTCCTGACTTTCGGTATGAAAACTGTTGCAATAGGCAACGATGGTTTGTTGAGGCAGTCTGTCGTATTGCTACAAGACAAAATTCCAACTCAACTCAATAGTACCGTTTGGCCCTAACTCGACCGTTCTTGTACACGAACCTGTAGTCGCTTGTGTCGGGAAGGGCCTGGCAAACTGATTGCGGATTTTGGCCCACTTTGAGAGCTTGACGGGGACTTTTTCCATGACTGGCCCAGCGCTGATCTTGAAGCCTCTCTCCTCGGAGTTAGTCTCGTCTTTTGTAGCATCCGCGGTCGTAAAGAGTCGTAGTTTGCTCGCCTCCCCGCTTGCGAGGAGAGTGGCTGCAATTGCCAACAGGACGAAACTGAGACGCATGTGCTTCTTGACTTGGTGGCTTGTTCCTCTCGTAGGTGCTAGCGAGAAAGTTGGAGAATGATTTTCAAAACGACCACGGGAGAGGTCTTCGTGCACTCAGACAAGATGGGGCGTTGAACTCCTGGTTGCACTGTATGGACCAGTGCATGAAGTTGATCTGGTAATCACAATGTATTACTCCCATGTAAACGCGAGTTCCATCTCTTGTTAGCAGGCAAGCTGTGCATGGTGAGAAGAGAGGCGATCTAATTTGCCAAGAAAGGTAGCAGCTTGCCACCTGCCACCTGCCACTGGTAAAACTGCGCGAAAGCGTAAGCTGACACGCCCCAATGCCGAGAAAAAGAGCCGACTAGCCAGCATTCAACTCAACTCGAGATAAGGGAACACTAATCAAGGAAATACGCCGTAAAATGGAAGGAATGTATTGCCGCTGAAGGAGTGAGTGCCTATAGTAAGCCTACACTTCTTATGAGTAGCACGAAGGAGCCGGAACTCGATCTCGATTCACCTTCAGTTGTTGGTTTGGTCGTCTGAAGCCGTTTTTCTTGAGCACGTCGATGAATTTGAGAACAATCGAATTGTACATGGCCGCATCTATCTCCAATAGTTCAGTTCGCCAGGACATGTTCATACGTGAGTGCACTCTCTCCTCACCACGCTTGCTTCTTTTGACCCTGCCAGCAGTGTTGTCGGCGCCACCAGGAATTTCCCCACCCGGAGACGAATCGTTTTCGATTGCAGGGCGGTAACTTCTCCACTTGTTTTCGTCGTTGTTCGCTTCCTTGGGTTGATCACGTAGGGCATTCTTGCCTTGAAGAGAGTCGCCAGCAGCTGGAAGTGCAGTGCAACCAAAGAATAGGATGGTAATAGCCGTCACAACAAGATTGATACGCATGGTTTGTTGTTGTTGTTATTGCTGTTGTGCCACAACAGTTATGTTGGTATTAATAGAGTTGCACTGAATTGGCAATCAAACATGAGCTTGAAAGTATTACGCCGACCCCACCTCGTGCAAGGCGCGTTTGCAGTTATTAATAAAAAGAGGTGAAAGAGTTCGACAAATCATATTATACGTTCTAAGGTTGAAATTGACAAGGATGGCACAAGATAAGTTTTCCCAGCGTGAATTGACTTCGAAGTCGATTTTTTACACTGGGATTTTTTTTACTATTAATACAAGGCACAGCTATAAAACCCATCATTTAATGAGAACTTCTACTAAGCTTAGAAGGTGCCCTCAAGAACAATACGACCAACTTACACCTGCTAGCCTGCCTCCGTCGTCTCAGAGGTCATACTGCTCGACACCGAACGGTACAGGAAGCTCAACGCAAACGTTATCACGTACAGCGCTTTCGCCACGAACACTAAGATGTAGCCTGCGCCCACGTGGCCTCATCGCTACAGGGTGTTACATATACATGTACCAAGATGGCACGACCAGCTTTTGAAACAACCCCGCTGAGCAAAGCGAGGCCGCCAATCATTTTGCTCGGCACTGGCGCAATGAGCCCCGCTTGCGCCGCAAGTTGCGGGGCTTCGCTCGTCTTGTCCGGTATAGTTCCGTATACAGTACTTCGCCTGTTGATTATGTTTACGCGGTACTTTCTTGCGCTAGTGCCACTCACAATTCATTTCCCGACTTCCTCGCCAGTAGCGTTTCAAGTTGAAATTCAACGTGTCTACCAGCGCCTCAGCTCTCACAGAGCCACGAACATGCGTCTCAGTTTTTTTCCTGTTGGCGATTCTAGCCACTCTTGTTGCAGGCAGCAGCGCGGGCAAACTCCGTCAAGGTTCCCCTTCGACTATGAACGATGCGACCGACGAGGAAAGGACGTTCAAGGCCCGCACGCCATTAACCGAGGGGATAATAAAAATTCCCTTCAAGTCCTCCAAGTGGGAAAAAATCCTCGACAAGGTTGGCAAGCTATTCCTTCCTCATCCGGTTGATGGCAGTTGGGTATACAAGGGTAGTGGCAAGTGGAAGCTTGATACTACGTATTAGCGTTGAGCTCCGGAGACGTCAAGATGGTATTGATAATGGCAACACTGCGTATCGTTTTATCGTCAAATGGAGTCGGAGTACGGCTAACATCCACACATGGGTATCGTTTGTTTGTTTGCTTATTTTCGACGGCACTGAAACGTTAGGAGATGACCACAAGCCATCCGTATTTGCACTCTTCTCTTCGAATGTGGAAGATCGACTCGACGCAAATTACACCTTCAAGATGAAGCTACGATCGAACCAGACTGAACAGATTCGGTTGTGCTCCCTGCAGGTGCAATGGGTAACACTCTATTTGTATGAGTAGCTTGATTCGACTACATTTCTTGGCAGTGCTGAAGGTTTTCCTCGCTTTCCTTAGTAGGCTCCAAACAAACATTCTTACATTTACCTCCAAGCCGACAAGTCTCCTACCACCTCCAACTACAACAACTTTCACTAGCTCAACACCAACTAGTGCTCGCGTCGTTTTTAAGTTCCTCCTACGTTGCGCACGGCTGGCTGAGCCCCGAGGAGTGCGACAGTATTTCAGTTATTTCTTCGCCGTGTTTGCATTATTCCATGGCAGCGTTTCGCAGTGCAGGTGGTATTGTGAATTCTGGCTATATTTACCCAACTGGGTCGACTTGTGGGATCGCCCAATCAATCAACAGACATCTCTCATTGGTCAAAATTGACTCGAATATTATCATTTATTAGTGTTTCTCTCAGGTATCCTCCTGAAGGTAAAACCAGCCAATGAGAAGATTCCTACAGTGCCTCTTTTCTGTCGCTTTTACCTTCAGCGGCGGATGCTGCAGGTTCTCTGTCGAGTCTGCAGGTATTTGCTGATTGGCTATAATAAAATCAATCAACATTATTATTGTGTTAAGCCTTTCATTCCCTTGACGCTGCATGTATTTACTAGCGCGACGTAGCGCCTTTCCGCACCTACAGACGTGGTAAATGGTCTTCTCGCTCATTGTCGCTGTCCTCTTCGTCGCTGGGGCCTCTAAGGCTTGGGTCAATGGCATCGCCTCCAAGAAAAGCGCTGCCGCAGCTCGTGTGCCCCCTCCTACCATTCGAAACTGTGCCAACCAGCCAAAAACAATTCGGTTGTGATGATCTCCTAATCCCTACAGATTTCCTCACGGTTTGCAAGTTGCAGGTAAGTGATAATTGGCTCTTTAAATCTATCTGCAACCTGCAACCTGCAACCTGCGAACCTGCGAACTGTGAGAAACACTATTGCTTTGCAACTATTTTGGCGTCCATTTTATCCACCTAAAACAGACTTCTAGGTTAGATAAAATGGGGAGGATTGTGAGAACTGTGAGCTTGGTTTTATTTTTGCACTATAAAAATCTGAAATACGAGCAAATCGCTCGCAATTGCACTCGCAGCATTGCAATTCGGTCTGTCAAAGCACTACTGACGACTTTTCTTGCGTAATCACGAGTTTTGAGGAGCAATCTCCACCTTCCAAAACCGACTTTACAAAACCAAAATAGTTGTAATTAGGAGTTAGCCTCAATAAAAATGAGTTTTTAACAGACTTATCAATTCGGTTATGCCAAATTATATGCAATACACAGTATATCCTATCATGGTAGACACGAGATGACAACCAACTCGGCGCAGTAAATGCGCCGAGTCTCACCACCGCGTGAAAGCTTGACGATCATGCTTCCTCCCCATTCCGACGCCATACTCGTAGATGAGAAGTGCGACAGTCTTTTCGTGCATAGATTGAAACCAAATGTTCCAGTTTTCCTCTGAATTTGTGATGTCGATGATGCCCTTGAACAGCATGATTTTGGGCCAACTGACAATTGCAGCAGGCTCAATAGTCCAATAATTCTCAGACTTCACTGCCCGCCCTTTCACGTGAGAGCTGAATTGCTCCCACAGCTTCTCCAGAATATCCTGAAACGAAGTTCCACCAGCAACAAAGGGATCAAGCGTGTTGC
>LGSN01001261.1:0-10890 GCA_001314375.1 Phytophthora podocarpi
GACCCTGCCCCCTTCTGTCGACGTCGGCGTCGTACTGGCTTGAGCCCACCGCATACTTAGCACCTGCGCTGTCGTTGCACCAGAGCTGACACTCCGCATCCCAGATCGCGCCCGATTGGACGAAATGCTGGTCGAGGACGACCATAATAGACCTCCATCTATTAAACAGCAGACGACGATGAAGCGCCGGATGGGCAGCGACGCGCGGAAGCGTCTGGGCGCGTACGAGAAGCACGCAGAGATCGGGTGTGGCACCTACGGCACCGTGTACCTGGGGTACCACGCCGAGTCTCGGGCGCGCGTGGCCATCAAGAAGGTGCTGGGGCCGCTGGAGGCAGGGCGCCGCGAGGCCGACTTCCTCTCCAAGTGCCAAGGCGCCAAGCACGTGGTGCAGGTTCGTCACCAACTGGCGACAACTGGACGGCGCGTTGCCTGGTATCTACAGTAGCTGACGTTTGGCTGTTGTGTGTGGTGAACTGTAGCTGCTGGAGGCGGTGGAGCGCCATGACAAGCTCTACGTGGTCATGGAGTACATGGACAGCGATCTGGAGACGCTGATCGGCGCTACGGAGAGCGTTCCGACGCTGGATGTGGCTCAAGTCAAGGCGTACTTGAAGATGCTGCTGCTGGGCGTGCAGGAGCTCCACTCGAGAGGAATGTTGCATCGTGATTTGAAGCCCAACAATCTGTTGCTGTCCAAGACGCAGCACTGCGCCAAGATCACTGATTTCGGCATGGCAACGGCGATCGAGAAGGAGAGTGAGGATGGAGATACAGATGCGGACGACGGATCTGCGGAGAAGAAGAAACCCAAGAGGTCGGTGCAAGTGGTCACAAGGGCGTACCGAGCGCCCGAGATTTTCTTCGGCGAAGAGAGGTATGGATTCGAGGTGGACATGTGGTCGGTGGGCTGCATCTTCGCCGAGATGTTGCTGCGTCGCCCGCTGGCTGATGGATCATCGGACATTGACCAGCTGAGCAAGATCTTCGCCGCCTTGGGATCCCCCATCGAGAACGGATGGGACGAAGCGAGTCAGCTTCCGTTTTACCTCCAGTTTAAGGAAACGGATCCGGCGCCCCTGGCGGAGCAGTTTTCGATGCTGTCGGCAGCTGGCGTCGACCTACTAGCTCAAATGCTGCAGCTAAACCCGAAGAAGCGCATCTCGGTGCACAAGGCGCTCCAACACGAGTTCTTTAGCGAGAAACCCGAGCCGGCAGCTCCGTCCGATCTGATCATTGTGGAGGTCCCTGACCGAGTAGAGCCCCCTGTTATCGACGGTGCCGACGTCGTCGTGGCGTCGGACGCTAGCCATACATTTATGATCAAAGGCCGACGACTTTTGTAGACAAACATGTGCGAAAATGCGAGTCCGTGTCACAAGCGAGGATGCGTGTTGCCGTTAAGCGACCCACAAAACAGGTTCAATTGCTAAAAGCGACCGTAATGGACACACGCGCAATCTCTCCTAGTGCGTTGATAACTCTAACCGAGACGCGCAGGACGAAGCCTTGCACTTATCCCTTCTTGATCTTGGTCTCGTTAAAAATCACGTGCTGCCGGACAATCGGGTCATACTGCGGCACAAAGAAAACAATCAATCGGTCAATAAAGCCCACCTCCCCATCAGGTTCATAGCCGTCCTTAGTACCTTGCGAAGCGAGAGCTTCCTCGTGACGTTGCGCGGGTTCTTGGTGGTGGTGTAGAAGAACCTGCAGATGGTAAGATGAAGGAAACGTCCAGGCACGAGAGTTAGTTGGCGCCACTCACACGACCGAAATCTTAAAACTGGACGCACCCGGTGCCCGCCGCACTCAGCATCTTGATCACCACGTTCTTGGCTTTTCCCTGCGAGGAATTAACAGTGGAAGAATCGGTCATTTTACCACTATCTATTTGCAGGGTCATAACTCGGCATATACAGCGCGCATTTCGCTGAAAGGGGCATCGTTAGCTAGTGCAGACGCAGCTGGTTACGCGGGTAATGCAGCACCAGATTACGACGCCTCCTTCTGCACACATACGCCACCGAGTCGAGGTCCTTTCGCGACGTACCTTGGCCATGGTTGCTAGTCCGCAGTGTCCTCAGAACCACAAAAAGCTGGGCTTTGCGACGGCTCATTATGATTGGTTGCAATTTAAAATTTAGTTTTGTCGAATGGGGTGACAGTAATTCTGTTTCGACGAAAGGTCGTTGAGACACTTTTTTCGCTGATCGACATCCTGCTATTTCGGACGTGGGGTTGCAGTGCAACTGCAATTGATGCGTGGCCAAAATGGCGAGATATATTTAGTGTTCGTGCTTGAGTTTCTGCGAGCATCTATCTGCGTGACGGAGTACATCGCTGGCCTCGAGTTCACCTGTCAACATGAAAGACACAGCGTCGCCAGCTTTGACGTCGACTGGTAGTCGTCGCGGAGGCCTGGTGCTTAACTTCCAGCAGGATGAGTACTCGCTATTGATGTTCCCTCCGTCTCCAGAGCACTCATCAAGTGGCAGCAGCTGCAATAGTTGGGCTTCTGGGGCTGGGTCGCCAACGCCCAGCGCCAAGAGTCCCTCGCCTACTGGTGATAATAGTCCTGAGACCAAGATCAAGAAGTGGGTGCGCAAGGAGAAGATCGGTCAGGGGTACGTCAGTTCATTGAGCGACGCACTGTTTGTAGCTTTGGCGAGATTCACCACGTGTTTTCTTCCTTTTGCAGTGCACAAGGCTCCATCTATCGATGCGAAGAAAGGAAGACCGGGCGAGAGGTTGCTGTGAAGGTCATTTGGACAAAAGAATTGCCTCCTCCCGCTGTGGAGGCGGTGAAGAGGGAGGTGAAAACCATGAAACGGTTGAGGCACCGACACTTGGTGCGCTATCTGCAGGCTACGGAGAAAAAGCAGAGCGAACTGAGGATTTACATGGAGTATGCAGCCGGTGGGTCGCTGAGTTCACGTCTATTTCGTTCTGGTGCTCTACCTTTGGCTCTCGTCAGGAGATATACCCGTCAGCTTTGCGAAGCTCTGCAATACTTGCATCAAAACGGGATTGCTCATCGCGATATCAAATGTGCGAACATCCTGCTCTCCAGTGACGACGATGGCTCTCGTACAGACGTAAAGTTAGGTGATTTTGGCACTTTCAAAGTCGTCGGCTGCGCTTCACTTGTCGGGGGGCTGAAAGGCACACCGCACTGGATGGCACCCGAGGTGATTCGCCAACAGAATATGGAGGACGATGGCAACCACGAACGGTGGTTCCGTGCCGACGTGTGGAGTCTCGGTTGTGCAGTGCTGGAAATGATAACAGGCCATTCACCGTGGGAGCAGTACAGCAATCCGCTTTCGGCGATGTATCAAATCGTGTCCAGTGACAACACGCCAACTATCCCAGCTGATGTTTCGGAAGAGGTACGCTTATTTACCTGCCTAGATTAAGATTGAAGGTGCTCACACATTGTTTCTGCATGATTAGACCGCCTTGTTCCTTCAGCTCTGTCTGCAGCGAAATCCAGAGCATCGCGCAACGATCACTCACCTTCTTGCACACCCGTTCGTTCGAGTTGCTGCTGGGAGCAAAACCAAAGCCAAAAGCTCGAAGCACCGGGTGAAACGTCCAGGCGTCACTGCAGCGTGCAATCAGCAGAGCTCACATTCACTGCCTTCAACACCGAAAATGACAACCTCGGACAACGGAAAAGATTTGGCTCCAGAGTCCGAGTCGCATGAGGATTCGGCAACACAGTCACACATGGAGAACCCTGGCAGACTTCAGTTTACCAACTTGAAGTCCCTGTCCCCGCGAACATCACTATGTGATAATAACAAGAGGGCACCACATCCTCCAGCACTTCAATACGTGCGAGAAAACATGTTAGGGGCCCCTAAAGCACTATCACCAGCCAGACTTCGACTACCTCGCACTCCCAAGTAAATTGTGGAATCCCAAACGCGAGATGACCAGTGTCGATCTTCAGAATTGCTCACCTCATTTTCTATTTGTTTGAATTTCTGCAGGCTAAAGCCGCTAGAGCCGATGAAGAATCCGAGCACACCGATGTATACCAACCAAGACACGAATATTTTATTCGCAAGCTCGGCTGCATCGAGCAAAATTCTCATGCCAATAATGTCAGCAAACATTTCCCGTGGCGTATCGGCAGGATCAAAACGATTTCCGCGATTGGTTGACCTGAAGACTGGAAATGGCCGCGCGACTTCACCCATCAGATTGAGACGTATCGCCACCGCGCCCTCTTCAGCTGCAAATCTAGATGCCACGGGAGACATCTTCCCGGACGCCAATCGGCTACCCCCACTAAGCATGCGACCTGCAAACACTCGGTGCAGCTCTGTGTCTAACTCATAGCAACTAAACGAGAACACACAACAAAGAAAGCCTGAAATCATAGTGAATAAATACTAAAGTCATCAAGTACGAATGCAACATTCTGCTCGAGAGCCACGCAGCCTCCGGTCAGATCCGAGCTATGTGTCTGGTTTTCGGTCTTCTTCTCGCCTGCCAGCTCCGGTTCTTGGTCACACTACTTCAAGGTCGGAAGTAGAAGTCTCTGTCTCTGCTCGTGTCCACAAACAGTCCTGTGCTGTGATTTGTCCTGCTGAAGGAGCTCTCATACCTCCCCTCCACTCTTCTCCGCCCAGGCTCCTCCATCTTGTCGTACGCCTCCTCCTCGACCAAGCTCGGACTGGTCGCCTCTGCAATCCGATCCCACCGAATCTCAATCGACAGCCACATGACCATGAGCAGCACACCAACGAGAGCCAACGGTGACATGCCTGCCAGCAACGGACCTCGCAGCACGGCATCTAGTCGTCCTGAGCTCTCTAGGAACCCCACGAGCACTGCCGCCAGCCAATGGCAGACACGTTTGTGCCACAAATAAGGCAACTCTTCGTCTGCAAAGTAGAGCATCAGCAGTACCTCCACCATCTCGTAGTATAAGGCCAGAGACGCAGCTTCTCGCCAATAGGATGGAGGGGCTTTCGCCGTTTCTTCCTGGCTCCTTGTTAACGCCGCGAACACGGCGACTCCGCCTAACGTGGCGCCCCAGATGAAGACCCGCGCCCAGAACAGCAACCAGAGAACAACTTTGCGGTCCTTCCGCCGCTCGAAGATGCACGGGAAATTCCGCTGCCATTGGCGCAGACCTTCCGCCATTCCCTGGTACACGACAGCACAGCACGCGGCCTTGAGCTGCAGCTCGGATGGCAATAGAAACTCCCACACCATGAGCATCACGAGGGCGCCGAGCACGCGAGCGAGAAACAGTCGACGCTGGATCTCGAGGGTCAGCACAGCGGCGCTGAGCACGACTAGCCAAGCGAGCACCATCGACGTCATGATGGAGTTTTCGAAAGCTAATTTGTATGGACGGTTTGGGAGTTATTGTACACCTTTTCCAGGCCTATTTGGCCAAGAGCAAATGAAATTGGCCATAAGTAAATTCAATTTGGTAGTATGCAAATCCAAATTGACAAACCCTCAAAACCCGATATATCAACCTATTCTATTATAACAGGTTTTTGAACGTTCAACACCAGTTTAGGTGCTTGTAGCAGCGCAAGCTGAGTGATTCCGCCACAGCAACCAGCCTAATTCCTTTAAGTAGTTATTGGGACCGAAATGTTGCCTTGTCAACTACTTTAAGTTCAATTTGCGCACGAACGGCGGCTCCCCGTATAGAAACGATGTGGAAATTTCAAGTTTCAACTCATAAGACACAATTCAGCCAAGTACATGTACAAGCGCTACACGCTACACACCAAACTCTCGATTTTTCACTTCTAAGTTGCTGGCGCAGAGGACATGCTGGTTGGCATGGCGTTGTGGTGTTGAATGGCTTGGACTATTACAAAAACCTGTTATAATAGAATAGGTTGATATATCGGGTTTTGAGGGTTCCCTAATTTGGATTTGCTCTTGAAGTTTGTAAAGGGAAAATAGTGGTTATTAGGAGTATATTTAACCTAATGATAAAACCAACTTTAAAGGATTTTTTTTTAACTCGGATGGTGCTGCAACTTCGATGGGCACTAATATTGGACAACAACAACTGCAGTGCTAAGGGAACTATGGCGCAACAATCCTCACTGCTTCATGGGTTGTCTCCGCACCGTAAGCGTCAAACAAGTAGCAGTCCTAACTGCAAGTTAGGAATAAAGACACCCTTGATTTAGTGAGGTTCAAGATTTCATTTTATGAAATCTATTTCTTACAATAAAAATTGAAGTTTTAGGGAACTCCAATGTGCACAGTATATTGCAGACTGCTTGAAAGGAGCATGCACCGCCTTACGGTTAATGGGATGTGCGTGCACTGTATGAAAGCAATCAACAAAACATTATAATAGTTTGCAAGTATTAATACATAGTATAATATTAGTAGAAAAGAAACCCGGTGCGAGCAGGCAGTCTTGCCCAGGAGCTGAACACTTGGATACCGAAACATTTTTTTTTAAAATAAAATATGTTTCGGTAATACTGTACGTGTATCAAAGAATTTTGCAGATTTAAAAAAAAAAACGTTTCGGTAATAAGCTTATTATACATGTATCAACTGGCCACTGCAACCTTGTGCCTGCTGTAGTTCCTCCATCTGTGGCAGTACAGTACATGTACAGATGGAGGAATTACAACAGACACGAGGATTCAGTGGCCCGAAGCGTGGCGCCTTTGCGTCGTGACTGCCGCCCTTCCGATGCGACCGGACGACGAAGCAGAAAGGGTGGTGCACCGTGCACGGCACCCGAGACTTTGGCTTTCGGTGGCCTCCAAGCGTTCCCACGCCACGAACGCCCCGCCGAAAGGACTAAACCCATCGCGGCCAGCGTAGCGATCGACAGACATACTGTTTCGCCCATCTGCTGGGAGGTACCGTCAGCAATCCCTTTGGGTATAAGAGACCTATTCATCTATTTACTATAATTATTTATTATCACAGTCATTTTACTTACACCATCTAGATAAGTTCTCTGATCACCATATTCAGTTTAACAGGTTATTTTGCTTGCAGTTTTAGATACTACATGTACTGACTTGGTTTTAAGTCTATACCGGTAGGAGCACTATTGAGATTGCTGCATTCAGACCGCACCATGGCCGACCCCGCGGACGCGCTGCAGACGGCGCAAACGGGTGTAGATGTGCGGCTTGACGAGCGCAAGATGTACGTGGTCGAGTGGGCGGACGGCGCGGCCTTCGGCTTCACCGTCACGCCCGTACAATCGGACAGGGGCACTGTCCTGTGCCTCGCGCGCCGCACCGCCAGCACCGCCACCGCCGGCCTGCAGGACGTCTTGCCGGGCGACATGCTGATCGCCATCGGAGACGAGAAGGTCTACCACTTGGGCCCGGGCAACGCCACCAAACTGCTGCGGTCCGTGCAGAAACCCGTGCGTCTGACGCTGCAGCTATCGCCGTACGGAGCCGCCGCCAAAGACCTGCCGGACCCCGCCCCCAATGAGTACACGTATTTGTGGGAATCCGGGCCGCTGGGCATCGTGCTGACGACAGACCCGAAGAGTAAATTGCCTTTGGTCAAGAGATTCACAGGCAAGGCGGACAGCCCCGCGCTCGAACGGGACGTGAACGTCGGAGATGAGCTGGTCTACGTGAACCAGACGCCGACGAGTGACCACTCGATCTCGGCTATTATCAACATTATCAAGGAGCTGCCCAAACCAATTACGCTACGGTTCAGGAAACCTTTGGCGGAGGAACTGCAGATGGAGCTGCCGGAGCTGGGGGAAGGAGAGTACGACTTTTTGTGGGAGTACGGGTCGCTCGGACTTGTAGTGGGCACGTCGGTAGAGGGCTTTCCGTATGTGCGGTCATTTACGGGTAAGGGCACTTCGAAGCAGCTCGCGCAGGTGCAGGAGAACGACGAAATTATTCTGGTGAACGACAGGTCGGCCAAGGACTACGGCTTCCACGAGACCATGCAGTACATTATGAACGTGCCCAAGCCGGCGGTGATCAGGTTCCGTCGACCTCTTGCGAACAGGAGCAAGGCCGGCACGCCCCCGAAGCCTGTGGAGAGTTCGTCGCTGCCGACGGCGCAGATGGCAGCTATGAGTGTGGCTACCCCTCAACCTCAGCGAGCTCCGTCCCCGGTGCGCTCCCCGAGTACTGCTAGCGCACCGCCGGCACCTGCACCTGTTCGGAGCTACTCTTCTTCGCGCAGCAACTCCGCTGCTAGCGAGAACGAGGCTGGTTCTGGCTTACTGGGATACCGAAGCGCGCGCAGCAACAGCTCGTTCACAATGTCTCGCCACCAGCACTCAAGTAAGTACCAAACTCAGCCTCAGCAACAGCCTATGCAAGTGGCGGAGGACTTGACATTCGGTCAGACCGCTTCGGGACAGGACTACGGAGACAATGGTTATCAGTCTCAGCAGCAGTCGTACCAACAACCGCCGCCGCCATCACCGTACCAGCAAGTGCCGCTGCAACAACAACAGTCGTTCCAGCAGTCACCGCCACAGCCACAGCAGCAGCTCTACCAACAGTCGTCGTTCCAGCAGTCGTACCAACAGCCTCAGGCCACATCTCAATTGGAGCAGGAGGAGTTCTTCGAGATCGATTCGAACGCGTACTACCAGATTCAGTGGACGGACGGTCCGTTCGGCTTCACCGTGCGCGAGGCGCAGTCGAAGCAGGGCTCCGTAGTCCTCATCACCAAGCGCACGGGCAAGAGTACGTGTGCCGGTCTGCGGCGCGTGGCCGTGGGCGACATCCTGATCAAGATCGGAGACAAGGACGTTCGCCAGCTGGGTTTCGAGCGGTCGACGATGCATCTGCGGAACGTGCCCAAGCCTGTTGTGCTGACCTTCCAAGCCATCGATTAGCAATGCAGAAGAGAAGGCCAATGGTTTGTTTTGTATAGTCGCCAAGGGCAGCGAGCAGCGCGTAGAGGACACCGAGAGAGGTAGAGCATGGTCTTTGATGGAAGGCATAGGTCCCACATTCATTTCGTTATCAAGCATGGCTACATGTTACAGTCAAACCAGGACATCATCGTTTTTAACAGGTTTCGTGTCTATAGTAAGGGCAATATATTTTTAGGCACTCGTCCACTGTGGTTACCGGTATCAATCCTCCTGGCTCCTTGGCGGCTCAGCCCTCACACTCTTGGCGACACTCGGCAAACTGCAGACGATCGTCGCCCAGTGTAAATCGCACAGCGTCGAGGCGACAACATGGCGGACCAAGTCCCTGCAGGTTTCAACGAGAAGTACCGCATCGGACGCGTCATCGGCGAAGGCAACTTTTCCGTTGTGAAAGAGTGCACCAACCGGGAGACAGGGGAGCGGTTTGCCGTCAAGTGCATCAACAAAGCGGCACTAAACCCTAAGGACCGCAGCAACTTGGTGCAGGAGATCGACATCCTAAAAGATGTCCGTTTGTTGTCTCGGATTTTGATTTCTTGGAAATAGTTGAGTGGTTCTAACCCAATTGTTTTTCTCTCTCGTTTTTCCAGTTGAGCCACCCGAACATTATCAAGTTGTGTGACGTGTATGACGGAGATGGTCCCATGTGCTTCTTGGTGATGGAGTATGCTGAGGGTGGCGAACTCTTCGACCGCATCATCGCCAAGGAATACTACACCGAGGCGGAGGCGAAAAAGGTGGTGAAAGTCGTGGCAAAAGTGCTGCGATACTGCCACTCAGAAGGGGTGACCCACCGCGATTTGAAGCCTGAAAATCTGTTGTACGCAGATGAGACCGAAAGCGCCGCGATCAAAATTGCCGACTTCGGGTTTGCCAAGTTGGTGACGGAGGAAACCAACATGTCCACGATGTGCGGCACGCCAGGTTACTATGCACCGGAAATCGTCCGCAAGCTACCGTACGACTGCAAGTGCGACATCTGGAGTCTTGGTGTCATCGCCTACATCCTCTTGTGTGGGTTCCCGCCGTTCTACGACGAGAGCCAAGTGGAGGAGATGCGGAAGGTAAATTTTCACTTTCGTGGTGAGTCTAGCTGAAGCAAAGTTTTCTAACGTTTTATTTTTTATTTTTGTTGGGTCTGACAGATTCTCAACGGCGACTTTGAGTTTGTACCGCCGTACTTTGACGGCGTCTCGCAGCAGGCCAAAGATCTGATTTGCAAGATGTTGGTGGTGCAGCCCTCGAAGCGTCTGACAGCACAGGAAGTGCTGAGCCACCCGTGGTTCAACGACATTAAGGAGGCGGATGATGATGCACCGGTGCTTTCGGTGGGCAAAAACATGAAGGAGTCGCGACGTTTAACAGCACGCAGCAAGTTCCGGGCTGGTGTGGGTGCTGTCTTGGCTGTGACCAAGACTCAGCGACTGCTGAAGGCCGCTAGAAGTCCGCCGACTTAGATTAGTCGAGCTTGATTCGGCGGGTAGGTCTCTTAAACGCAAACTCAGGCACTTTGCGTGCCACTAATACTGAGTATATCAATATCGTGCTCATCTACTGTAGTCGCATAGTGTATCCCCGGTATGTTCGGTCAATTGATCGACGCCTTTTCTCTGCTGCTTTCATGTCAGCCTGCACAGAAGCAACGGGGAACATGAATTTCAATTGACAGCAGCACAGTTTGGCACATCGGGCAGCAGGCAAAACATCAAGCTCACAGCTAGCTGCGGCTGGAAAAAAAATCGGTTGCCGGTTGTTTGAATGGTTCTCTACCCACCGTTCGGCCGACGACAAACTCATGAAGTTGTCGTCCGTTGCTTTATTATATACATGTAAGGTACGGTGCCAGTTTCGTCCCATTTCGAAAGGGCCACCTTGTTGAGCCCATAACTTTTTATTGGACTATCATATCTTACAGGTAAGCACATGCCTGCAAACTGCTTTCCTTTCTCGATTTCATCACAGATTTGCTGAAGTACCTATCTTATGGACTGCGGTTTTGG
>LGSN01001262.1:0-15849 GCA_001314375.1 Phytophthora podocarpi
TGTAGCCATCAATCTTGTGTAGCCATCAATCTTGGGGTCGTCATACTTGTGGGTGTTCCGCTTGTATAACTTCGCACCTTAGTTGATCTTGATTGATGGAACTAGATCGACCAGGAAATTTCTGCGTCCACTTCACCACACTACTGGCGGACTCGTTGGAGGTGGTTTTGCTCACGAAGACGGTGGTGGAGCTGCTCCTACGGGCCTATGAACGTTCTGTACATTATCAATGTAAAACTGTGTACTTGTGTTACTAAATTTGATTGTGGTAGATAAAGATAGGATGTAGAGCCGACTTCCAGCTACACAACACTTTTATCTCACTCACTAACTCCCAGCGCTTGCAATATCTCTCTAAGCACGTTGAGCGATGTCTTGGACAAAACCGTGATGTTGCTGCAACTAGTCGTGCTCTTGGCATAACGCTAAGCTCTCGAGAGATAACCAACTTGGCGTCTTCTTCAAAAAGAAATATGTTGGCGAATACAATTGTGGCTTCACACATTGGAAGCTGCCTTGAAATTGCAGCATCCCTCACATTTGCCGGTTTGAGAAACACCTTAGCAAGTTGCGAATGAAGCTCGACGAATCTTTGATACATTGCTGCCCAAGCGAGCATTGGTCCTTTCGGACCTCGATACCAATACATGCATTAACCGCCATCGACAGTGCAACTTGGGCAAGAATGTTGCTTACACCAGCTCCAATATCGAGATAAACATCGTTATCTCATACCGGTCCAAAGGCTTCGATTGTGGTGGCGACACCACCCGGCAGAACTTCTCCCTCATTATCCTGCGTGCGTCCCGCTTGTTGCCGAACGTCTTCTGCCCTGATTCTGCCAAACATAGCATTTACAGCCTTTATGGCTTGTCGTTGGTTGTGCATTGTTGCACATCCGCCACGTGCGCCTCACTCACCACGGCCACGAGCGACTGTCTGACCGACAGAAACACAGCCATCGCCGCCGACACTGCTAGCGACAGCGTCGTCGCCAACGCCACTTACCACAACACCAACAAGACCAGCAAAACGGTCAGTCAGGCGCACCACCAGCACCTCCACTCCAGTTCTACGAAGCTCATGCACCTGCTGTACTTGCTGCACTGCCGCCAACTACGTTTCGTCCTAGTACACGGCTGCTGGGTGGTGTGGCTAAGAAGGAGGGTCTCAGTGGTGTTTGGGGAACGAGGGATGACGATAGCTGTAGTCCCGAAGCTGTTAAAAGCTGTCTCGGGTGGATACCAGCGAAGAAGCATGGCGGGAAGTCTCGAATAGACTTCCCGTACGTGCGCTTGTGGCTGGTTAAACGCAGGCGGAGCTCGCGCGCTGTGCGCTTCGTTTTCATACGGCATGCGGCATAATCCCAGGTAATACGGAGGCCTTCGTTCTCGAACTAGAAGGCAATCTGCACGAGCACTTTATCTTCGAAGTCTGTAAACGTTGTACGCATCTAGCTTGGCGTTTGTATGATGAGTAATGAAAATCACTTTGGGTGCATGTATCTTATCGTTTGTATGGGAGTATGAATGGCAGGTAACAACGGCGAGATCTCACCCCGTTTATGGTCAATTTATGGGTGACGGTGGCAATGCCCGATAACGGCTTCGATGCAATAAATAACTGTCGACGGCGCGCAGCATTCAAATTTCCCCCAGCCCTTTGCAGATGCACTGTTCTTATTGGTAGTAACAAAACACGGTAGATGGGAAGTGGAACGAAACTAAAAAGGCGCAAAATACGCCCTTTTAAATTGACATATTGCACCGTGAATTGATAACTAGGTCAAAAGGCGAAAAATGCGCCCTCATACCGCGAAAGGGTTAATCTCAATTCCGTCTAAATTTGCCGATGTTAGCCACTTGACTGGACGGCCCCTTTACAATTCTCAAGTCATTTACGACAATCGACCGCACCAAAACCATATGTTCTGGAATTTCACTTAAGTGCGATTTCGTACTTATAAAGTTTTCATAGTTAATTGAAGTGATTTAGCCAATTTGGGTGATTTGTACGGCGATTTCGCCCTGTCGATTAAAAAACCGTGCGCGGAAACTTCGAGTAGAACGCGCAATAACGGTAGTCAGTTGTCCACCAGCAAGAGGAAAAAAAGAATTTCAGCAAGTGAAAAATATTTTCCAGGCCTCTGATTGGTCAGAGAAAATTCTGCTATCTGCACCAAAAGGTGTGCTTTTAGACATGCAACATATTTGCGTGGGTGGCAAAATTGGAAAACATATCAAATCGGAAAGCACGGGCTTCTGAAGCAAGAGGCACTGGAATCAGACGGCCAGGGGAGGGGGGGCTTCTATCTAACGTGGGGGCTACACCTTTTCAACTTCAAAAGGGCATAAAGGAAAATCAAAACGACAAAAGGAAAAGTCAAAGCGACATTACTTTATAAATGCATGCTTATATACGATTAGAATATGACAAAATATTATTCGTTACAGTTCAAAGTTATCTATTGGCAGATTTAATTCGATATCAACCAATGAGACGAATATAAAAACATGCGTCAAGTCCCGTCTCTATCATGGTGTTTTGGAGGATCTGGAGCAAAACGAAACAACCAACCACTGGGCTTTTATAATATTTTCGCATTTATTAAATATTGCTAGTGAGCTTGTTAGCCAAGCCTGTTGAGCGTTTTTGTGATTTCTTGTTAAACTGATTATAAGAGGGGTTTCTTTTCTTTAAGAATCTCGATAAACTCTCAAATAATTTTCAGAGAACTTCAAACACAACAATAGTTTAGTCTTAACGCTGCTGTACCTTACTCGTGATACTTGGCTCTTTTTTTTAAAGAACCCCTTAAAACAAATCCAACATTCAACTTCACTCTGGGTTCGAGTATCACGAGCTGATGTTCGAAGAGAAAGTTTTTGTGTGTGTGCTTTGAGCTACGTGCCTTATTTCAAAGCGGTAGAAAATAAGCATTCGAGGTGTCCTTCTTTTGCTGCTCGGATGACATCGTGGCCGGTCATTCCGCCGGATCTATCAAAGAAATTAATGAAAAACTAGTTTCGCGTCCACTTGTGTTATGTGTGTGACTACATATGTAGGCATTTGGTTCTGTGCTTTACCTATGCGTACCGCTACCACTCGATTTTCAAAAAAATATGATTAGTGTCAATTACAGTTTAATGTGATAAATCTATCAAAACTCCAGAGCTTCCTTTTGTGACACACGGTCTTAGTTGAAGTATTTAATTGTTCCTTTGATTAAGTGAAAGCAGTCGTAGATAGTAGACACAGGGGTGTAAAATACATTTAAAAAATGTTCTTGATGTTTATTCGGAGCAGCCCACCGTACAAGTGCGACATATGCGTGGAGTGCGTCATCAAAAATCAATGTGGTTGACACCCCCTCTTCTATTTAAATATTTAGCGCAATGTCTAAAGCCGCTGGTGATCATTTTCGGGTCTACCAAAATTTTAAGTAATAGTTAATAAGTCGTATGCGTATGCGCGAACGCGCGAATATTACCTGATACGTTGTTGTTCTTCGGCATGCGCATGACACGAGCTGTGGGAGTAGGCGGGGTGGCATGGTTGCTGAGGCTAGCCTCCACCAATAAAACTTCATGAGGTTATTCTTTTGTATTAGAGAACCGACCAAAAAATGTTTTTGCATTCCAGTCGTATTTAATTGAGAGTATCAATAGCCAACAGCGAACGAGGCTTGGTAGTCGATGTGAGTTGAGAAAGTGAAATCTGAAAGTGGTTGAGATTGACTTAAACAAAACTAGCTATAAACTTCTTCTCACCTATGCTTAAACATGCACTGTACAAATCCCAGCAAGAGGGGGAGGCCAGGGAGCAAATGCAAAACGTGCGGAGCGGTAGCAAATCGAATCCAGAAATGCAACTTCAACTTGCATTTTCATCATCCAATCAGAACTGCGGAAACTTGGGGATTAACCAATCACATCACAGGAATCCCGTTATGTGCGCTTTAGGTTCGCACTGGTGCGTGTACAACACCACAGCACGCACGTACCGCTAGAGAGATCAACACAACAAGACTGCGAAGTGTCAATCGCAACATATTTTACGGTAAGTCTTTAGTATTCCACAGCGATACATGTTCGCTATGGCTTGTAGACATGTTTTAACTGAATGCTACCAGCGAAAGAAAACGAAATACCCCATTTTGTACAGACTGTATAGTGACAATCATTTCTTAAAGCAAAATAAAAATCTGCATATTAGCAAAGATCTTTCAGACGGCTGGAGCTGTCTAGTTATATGACCCGGTAGAAGTACAAAATATATTTAAGTGACGCAACGAAGTCAAGAAAGATTCAAACTTAGAGCTCCAACCGGCCCCATCACACCGGTAGGCAGTTCTACCACACAAGACAAACGATCTAGTGTCATTTTTCTCGTTTTGGGTACCGGTACCAGTAATGGACAATTTGACCCTTTATTCAGTATCACCCAATTAGAATACTAATTGTTTATTTTGTACTATTCGCGCTGAATTAAATGTTATTTTTACAATCGCATGATCAAGACGCGCTCTACCGGCTGTAAGGGCGCTGTATTTCCAATACAATAATACACTACCGCGCCCTTAAAACCAGGCCGTGGTTCTGTAGTAATAGTAAAGGAGAACCAATGAGTGTGCATGTAATCAATTTCATATTGTATTTTATTGTCAATAATTGATTCCACATCTTACTTCGAAAATGGTATTGAAATCGAAGTTGTCCAATATTAAATATTTTACTGCCAACCCAACTATGATTGTTGCAATATTTTATTTAAATTTTCGCATACAATAGTGGTAATCGGTTGGAAAGTAAGTATTGTGCGTTCTACTCAAAATTTCCCTGGGCGGTTCTTTGAACCAACAGTCGAGCAATCGACTAACTTGTATATTCTGATAATGTATGCGACATTGAAAGGTAATATGTGAACCATACCTCATAAGCTAGTCTGATAAAGGCAACAGTCGACGAAGGCGACATGGTCGTCGAAGGTGTTGTNTAGCGTCCTTCGCACAGGCGGATTTGCATCCTCCTAATGAAACCTGCGGATAAAGCAGTCTTACGAACCTATCTTGGACCCGTGGCAGGGTGCGAGGCACTTTGAAACCGGGGTCAACCGTCAAGTTGAAGGTTGACCTCGGGATAAAGGCGGTGCAGCAAAGAAAACTATTTTGGCTAATTAAAGCAAGCCGCCGGTTTGATGGCGGAACGGCCATTAGCCTGATAGCGGCAAATTTAGACGGGAATCACAATAAGTATCAGTACCCAATCCAATCAAACCTTCCTCTCCCCAACTGTGAATACCGATCTGTCTGCGATTGTCAGCCTACTACCACTCATTGTCAAATCGCAGTAGTCATGACTACCATTAATTTGATGCGTGCATCTTAATTGCATCAAATGCATCATATTCTGCTTCGAAAAAGTGTGGTACACGTCGAAAATGTAGTCACACCAAAATTTCCGCCCAAAGCTCAAAGATTTTCACCATTTGGCGATCTTAGCATCCACATTCCGTGCGGTTGCCCTGGCATGAAAGGAATCAAGCGAGAGCGTCTGCTGGCAAATGTTTCTGCTGTTGCTGCTTCTGGTAACCCCGTGGTGCTTTGTGGCACGACGAGGGAGGCTAAATGTGTCGATTTGGAATGTGTTTATTGTCGTTAACGGCACCGAGAAACGAAATTATAATGATGTGACCTCCAATCGTTGCCATGATTCTTTGTATCGAGTGCAACCATTGCGTTCAATGCTAAACCACGCTATACGCTGCCCTGACATCCCAGAATTCCTTCGTAACCAGTACAAGGATGTTGCGTTGAAAAAGCAACGGCTGCGTATTGGTCAACAATTGCCAGCTGAAAAGAGAAGCGGTGACGAAGTAGGGGAGGGGGGGCTACAACTTCTGAGCAACCAAAATCTAACATGATTAGAAAGTTCCGCTGTCAGAGGATGGCTATCGCGATGTTTTTCTACACGCCACCAGTGGCATTTCGAGTTCTCGACCTTCCTGGCCTTCGACAGATATTTGCCTGCACTTGCCCATCCGTTATCATGCCAACTCAGCAGGACTCGGTAGAAGACTTACTCAACTCTTCTATTATTACTGAGAGAAGGTGTGGGAATGCAATGCGGAAAAATTCACCGTACGTTGCTTTCGTAGCCGGCGGGTGGCCAAATCCGCGGCCCGAGAGTCGCATATACGTTGTGGTTGCTGCTGGCACGGGGCTGTTATTCTGAACCTGTCGTGTGACTGGAGGAGACACAAAGTCCGGTGTCTATATGAGTAAAATGATCGGTGAAGTTGCTGAAAAGATAGAAAACGAAATTGACCAGGGCAAAATCGTCTCTATCACGACCAATGACGCATCTAGCATGCAAAGTGCACAGGCAATTCTTGCAACAACTCGTCCCGGTTTCATGGCTACTAGTTGTGCAGCGGATGCTCTGAATTAGCTCATCAAAGACGTCCTGGGTTTTGAGACTATGCAGATCATCCTGAAGTAAGCCAAGGAGATCGCGATGTATTTCCGTAGTAACAGGGCGACAAATCGCTGTTCAAAAGCGACCAGGAACTCGATCGAGACGGCTGCCAGCGAGGTTTGAAACGCTCTGCTGCTACGCGATTGTGCTCGTCGTACGAGGGCATCAAATTGGTCATGGAGAACGGAAAGGTTATCCAAGGTTTGTTTGGTGATCAAGTTCTACTGATAAGTATGAAAATGACACTGTGGTCCGCTTGGCGCAGATTGTGGCTCCCGAGATGTTTTGGGCGAAAAGAGCAGTGCCGCTGTATTGATGGAGCCAACTCACAAATGTCTGGCGAACTTTGAAAGGGGCACGCGGTGCCTTTCGGTTATTTATCAACCATTTTTGGAGCTAAGCCAACACCTGGTTTACAACTCCAGCATTCCTTGAGTTGAAAACACCCTGCAGACTTATTTCAGACCACGGAATGAACATCGGTGGCATTTCATCTAGAAAGCCACAATGGGTATATCCTGCTTGTTCGACCACACAAAACTCACCAACATATTTGTTGGTACAGACAAGATCGATACGATCAAGGAGCTCACAAAATTGGGTGCTTTACTGGAATACATTATAGAGAAGCGGGTGAAGCTTCAGATGGAGATGACAGCATTTTGAGTGAAAAACTCAGTTGACGTGACGAAAAGCGATTTATTTATTACGGATCGCCCCCCGTCGGAGTGCTCGACGTGGGATGGATGCAACAAGTATCCCCTGCTAGACCTATAGGTCAGAGCGGTTTCGCTATTCCGACTTCATCGGTGGCGTCGGAGAGATCAGGGAGTATTTTCAAGTTGATTCGTTTATCGCCCTGAATTTGATTGAGCAATGACACGATAATCAAGTTGTCATTCATTTGCACGAATCACAGACCCAAGGAGGCGGCGACACCTAAACTTTTGATCCCGCGGTTGATCTGGTATTACACAAACAACTCGACAAGCAAACGGAAGTCTCCTGCTTCAAGTATCGCGGGTGTGCTGTCATCGCTGAGGTGTTGGACAGCATTCGTGGGTTGGA
The DNA here is from genome assembly GCA_001314375.1 of Phytophthora podocarpi. Classification (NCBI taxonomy): domain Eukaryota; phylum Oomycota; class Peronosporomycetes; order Peronosporales; family Peronosporaceae; genus Phytophthora; species Phytophthora podocarpi. The sequence continues at coordinate 7,545 of LGSN01001262.1, forward strand.
GCGGTTGATGAGGGACCCGGATGACACGACTTCGCCGAACGACTCGAATTTGCTGAATGATGAACGTTGGTTTCATGGTTCTCACTGGGGTGACGAGGTTCATATTCCAAGTGAACTGGCTGAACAGTAAACCGAGTACACATTTTGAATGATACCGTTGAGCGGAATGCTTCACTTTGGCTGATTCTTGCTTATCTGGATTTCTAACTACTTGCTAGCAATGGTTTATTTACTGGATTTGTTTGATGTAATTATTATACAAGTTTCGTGATTATAGTACGAGCTCAGGAGAACATCAATCCTGTGTTGATTAAGTTACATGCATCTTTTTATTCTGATGAATTAAGATACATCAGTGACATTTTGGATGCACGCATCAATGTGAGCGTGCTGTCGCGCTAGCGTGGGTTGAGACTGTGATGGTAGTCAACGAGCTGTAGGAGATGTAGATAAGCGAAGAAGAAGCCATCCTCCATGAGGCAATTAGCACCAATCGCTATATGGCACGCGAATCTGTGCAGAAGGCCGGGAAGTACGATGCAGAGATAGTTGACAGGAGGGATGTACTGCGTGCGCATCGCAACCTAAGGGTGCATGATGTGACGTTCGCCTTCTTGATGGTGCGGCTTCCGCGCACCCTGTCTTTCTGCGGACTCCGGGCAAGCAAGAACAAGCACCGGCGCAGTCACCGCTCGAGGTTTTCTCCTGTTTACTCCAACAACTTACTGTCAATCAAGTTGCTCAGCAGTTTGGCATAGCCATGGGTAAATATGTCGAGCTATCTATTGTTACAGGTACGACGAATTAATTGTCTAATGTTATTGCTGTTTGACCCCGTGTATAAATACAGTGCGAGATCTATTGAAGCACTTCTGAAGGTCGAATATGACTTTCTGTCGTTGCCTTCGTCTTCTAAGAAGGCCAACGTTCAGGCATATTATGAGGGCGTGTCGGGGTTTCCCTCGTGCATAGACTGCCTAAACGTGAATCATTCAAACTACCGTACGCCCCTATAACTTACGCCGAGTACTGCTTTTCTCGCAGTCCGGATGTTGCATAGGAGAACAAGTGTTTTGTGGTCAGCGCCGCCACATTACGTTTTATCAGGTTATTTGTTTTGATGCTCGAGTGCGTAAACTCTGTTACGTGCGTTGATCGTTGCAAATATTATTGTAGGTTAGCGTGTCCAGCTCACCTCATGATGTGAGGTTAATGCTTCTGACACATATAGCTGCATAGTCCGCCGGCTATTTCGAGTCCGGTCAGTATGTACTTGGGAACAGCGCACAGCTTCGTGCAGCTTTTCTTTATTATCACTCCCTACAAAATGCCGTCAAGCTTGCTTCCGAGTAACCGCACGTCCAACTGGTTGTTTGCCAAGCCGCGCGTTATTGTGGAACATGCAATAGGTATGGTGAAGACACGCTTTCCTCTTTTGAGCTGCATTAGGGACAGAATTTCAAGCAATTATGACTTGCAACTGCCACCGTGTCACCCCTGTCCTTAGTAAACTCTATTGTTCACAGGGAAAACAGGTCCGTCGCAGAAAACGGTAGGATGCCTAAAAGTTAGTAGATAAAAGCTACGGGTTGTTGTAACGCACTCGATTTTATTTGTAGTGTTAGCCAATATAAAAATGGACACGACGGAAATCGAACCCGTGTCTGTCCGCTAAAACCGCGATGCCCTTGCCATTTGCGCTACGTGTCCAAGCTCGCTTAGTTACCTTCGAAATTGATCCAAATGAAATCAATGAATTTATTTATCGTGGTTAATCTTCGTCCGAACTGTCACTGCTGACGTGTTCGTCTTCTGTACCTATTAATTTTCCGGGATGCCAAACTCATCAAGCCGATACAGCACATCATTAATGGCATCGACATCTTCTGACCCATGGTCAGCGCCAGCTCGCCAGGTTTCACTGAGCAGTTCTGCTTTAGCGAGGTCATTTCGGATCGTTGTCGCGCTCAGCTGTTTCCAGCAGTCAGATATCCACGAAGCGATTTCGCCCTGCTTTGGCACCACCATCTCGAGCGCGGAGCTGGGTTTATTCTCCTGAATGCTGTTGAACTTCTCTCTTGCTATTTTTTGCATCTCTTCTCGAGCCTCAACTGCAGCTTGCTCTGTAAACTCTCGTCGTTCATCAGCTCGAATTCGTACGCGTGCATGGTGGTCAGCAATCGGCGCGTGCAGGCAGCCCACCCAGCAGCCCCGCAGTCTGCTCTTGAACGGTTGGCTTCACGTCACGTCAGCAGGCTGACATGTAGGTATAGAGTGAAGGCACCTTGCATAGCACAACACTCATAGATGCGGCGTACTCAACAACGTCCTTAGTCCAATGCTCCGAAAATCCATCCCAGAGAAGCAGTGACTTTTCATTCATGTTGTCACGAAAATCACAATGGTACTCCAGAAACTGCAGAGAGATACGCGAGTTCCACCACGCCGTAGGATTAGCATAGATCCGGAGCGCGTGTTGGGTTTGTAGTGCTGCCACCTCCTTCCAGAGGCGTACATCGAAGCCATGGTATACAGCATCATTCACCTCTTCGATGGAATCGTGGCGAGACACACCGCTATGGAATGGTCGGTCTTTTATCAGCAAAAACAATTGCATTTTAAACGTCGTTTAAATCGTCTTTATTCTGGTTTGTCGGTTTTGTACCATTAGACATGCGCAAAGTGTACTTTCTACACATGCATATTGTCTTGATAGGCATCTGGTATTTATTCCTTAATAATATTAAGAAAAATTGCAGTATGTACTAAGTGCGGTACAGTTGGTAATGGACCCATAATAGACCGAAAAATACCTTTTAAACGTTTTATTCGATTCAAATCGCGATATTCTGAAAAATACCATTCCATACACACCGCTCTTGAAAACAAAGAAGCGGGCATACTTGTTTCCATCACAATCCCCCAGCAGCATTGCACTGGCGCGCTCTTTGGCTTTGCCACTGCACTTCACCCAAACCGTCTTCTCACCACGACAGATGATTGCCTTGCGTGGTAGATACTCAAAAAGCACTGCTGCAATACACGTGGATACAGTTAGAACTCGTTTATATCAATCATGCATTGCTTTGTGAGCCTCAGTACCTGTTTGATCAGCATTGAAAACATTATTATACCGTGCTTAATGATCACTGCTCGGATCTCGCCACGGAACTACACATTGGCTACCGCGGCGTCTTCCGGGGTTATTTGCCTTGGCGAGTGCGAGCGCAGATGGACAATTCGTGTCGGCACATGAACCTCCGCCGTCACAAATGAGAAGCCTTGAAGGTTTCCTTGGACAGCCCTTCATCTGCCGCCACTTGAAGAGCTTTGTACCTCGCCATCTGCGATGAAACCGAGACCCCTCTTTGCCCATTGAGCACATCCACCGCACGATGTCCTCTTCAGCTTCACTGGAGAGGATGGTCACTCGTCCGCTGGTAAGAAGATTCTTAAGGTGGCCTTTGTCGTCGTTGCACATAGTCGTAATGAAACCTTCCTCCTTTTCCGTTTTGAAATCTGTTTCTGCTTACGTTTTCTGTCAGATTGTGTACAGGACGAATAGAAGGGCTTAATCACTTTGTTGACGGTATCTACTGTGGAGAGGGAATTCAAAAAATGTTTTATTCCCTTTCGGTATGAGCGAATTTATAAGCGCTTGGTCAGTTCAGGCTCTCGCAGCTTGTGGGTTGGCTGGGATAGCAATTCAAACGGCTGATCCATATTTTTTCTCTTTAAGCTGAAGCTATCCTTATACGACGCAAAACTCCCTTACTTCAGAGCGTGCTCCTGCCCACCAAAGCCCATGTCTGCCTCGTGTCTTTTGGTCACGTCTCTTTCCCGATCTTCACGAAGGCGAAGGCTCGCCAGCATTCTTGCAACGGGTGGAGGACATCATCTAGTGTCATGTGGTGTGTTCTTATCCTTTACTTGGATTTCACCGGCGTAGACGTTTTGGTCTTGTGAGAGGTGCTAGCGTTGACGTAAAACTTGTTCTTCATACCTGTCGTGTAGTACTTGAAGTTCGCAATAATGATCTCTATCAGGTCGTATTCATCCGCCTCCAACCAGCGTTTGTTCCCCATATCGCCATAGGAGCTATGATACATACTAGAGTAGCCATCCGTTGGATACACGAGTTTATGCTAATAAGAATAAACTTTCTACTTCTGGGAATACCCAAGCAGAGCAAGACTGTACCCTTCCTTTCAAACTTTCCTTGTTTTGAAGGAAAGTATTGGCAAACTTTGAAGGTTATATTTGATTGTGTGATGACCGTTCATAAATGTTTGCTTGCATAAACCCTTGATTAAACATAAAACGAAGTATAATCCAGCGTATAAAAGGTACATAAATCTTGGTCGATTTATTAACGCAGCATAACGCACATTGCCCAACAGAAGGTGGGCATTCTGCTGGAGATGCGTGCATATCGGCGGATTAGAGCTAAGGCGGTCGTTTAAACTAATCGTTCCGACGCGTTAGAGGTACGTGGCCGATTAACAAATCTATCGAGATAAAACGGGGTCCTAATCGGCCGATTTGCATGTCAACGAAGCGGTTTTCACAGTACTTCTTACTTACTTACTTAATTCCCAACCGTGATAACCACTATTAGTGGTTATCACGGTTGGGAGGTAAGTAAGTATTAATAATAATTGAATTTTTAAAGCTCTCCTACGTTCACCAACTGTCGGGTGGAAAATGCGCACTATTCCAAGAACGTATGCTGGATAAGGGTTATGAAACCCTGTAGGTATTTATGAAATAATGTTGGCGAGTCAAAGCGTCAAAATAACGTTTGATTCACCAATCAAATAACGTTGGAATATCTTAGCGCGCTGTGCTTGAACATGCAGTGCTCTAGGAGCAATAAGCAGCCATAGATATTATCTAGCTAGTTGTCGGAAATATCAACAAAACCCGTTGAAAACATTTGGTATCTACATTCGTCAAAATCCTTGGGCGATATCAGCGGACAAGTCAGCATTGGTAGATCCTCTCTCGGTTTGGTGTTCATCGCAACCTTGAGATAACTCTCGAATCACTTTACGACGAGCGCCCCGCAGATGTGTCCACCCTTGTGAAGCCAGGTAGCAGATTGCTTGATCGTGAACTCAACTCAAATGCAGGGTATGTCAGCGGTTTTACAACCCTCAGCACAATTGCCTTCGACGTCTTCGATGTTAACACAATTCTGTTTTTGGTCGTAGATCCAGATTATTCGCCTTCTACAGTCAACACAATCATGTGCAATGTCATCTTGAATATTTACAGGAGGAAAGATCACACGCCCTTCAGCACCTTTGCTGAAAAGCTTTTGTTTTGTGTCGATCAGCCTATTTTGATCTGCTGCCTCTTTAAAAAAAAAATACCGAGTCCACCACACGAATTGCATTAGCCCCTTCGCGGTTTCGTCGCTGTGTTTGTGCTGCCGCATGAAGCATGAAGCACTGCCACCAATAGGGATACATCGGATAGCCACGTTTCACCCGCCAACTTCGTCAAGCCGGCAAACTGGACTATCGTTTCACCAATGCGAGACTTGAACGCGGAATACATATTCATCACTGAGATATTCTGAAATATAATGCGCTGGTCTCCACTTTCTTGTTTCATAGAGACCCACTTAATTAGTGTGCTCTCAATTTTTCTTGACACTCCTTCATAGTGTCAATAGCTTCAAGTTAAAATGTGCGTGTGTCCAAAATGTAGACTGTAATGTCATCTGTTTCAGGTGTGCGACCAATTTTTGACAGCTCCCGAAACACAACATTTCGTTCTGCTTCTGCTGATTTGTTTACAAAAGTTTAGGGAGTATGTACTGTATATTTGGCCTCAACTGGCACATTTTATCCAAGCATCTTGACACGCGCTTTTGGTCGCTTGTAAATTGCAGTCTGGTACGTGGGGCGGCTAGCAGCGAGCACTTGCCGAATCTTTGTCAGTGATAGCTTCTTCTCCTCAATGTATTGTCGGAGTGTGGCCAGCATTACATCGCCAACATTGTTAAGTTGCTTCGCCAGTGTTTTTGTGTCTTCGAATCCATTGCGTGCCTCTGCTTTCTGGTAGCTTGTTTTTCCTTGGGTCTCTTAGGACGTTTACTAACAGGATTCAATGCAATCTCCAACTCCTGATCACCATTCCTATCAACAAGGACGTGCTGAGCGAATGCACTACAGCCAAATTAATCAGTGATGATAAAGCTGAACAATCGGTATCTCCACAATGCAAACACAAAGTAACTAGCTGGTCACTGAATAACCATATAATTACAATGTCTGCGAACGCTCTACCAAACGTTCCTACTTATATTCGTGCCGTACGTAGCGTTATGCAGATTCACTCTGGAAACTTGCGCGCCATCCGCCTCATGAACGCCTTGTGAAGGGTGATGCGGGATGTCAAAAGCGTACTTTTATCGCTGTAGACACTGGCAGGATTTCAGATCTTCACTAAACTCTCGAAGAAGTTGGGAAACACGCAAGTTGTTTTTCTCCGCTGAGTAGGTTTCCCGCCGCATTTCGAGATGAGATTATCAACATTCTTCTGCAAGAATGGTTGCCAGGATAAATATTTCAGGTAACGCAATATTTCATTCTTCCTCGAACCTCATACACATCACATCGCACCAATTAGCACTCATTTATCCGTAGTGTAGGCACACACAGTCATTATCTTACACCATTGTTTCGACAATGCGTCGCGTGGCAAGGGAGGCAATCTGACGGGCTTCGGATTATAAAAAAAACACGTATTCATTAACGTCATGGCTGTGCCCCGCGTAATTCAACGTTACACGAACCTTTAAAACGTCATCCTCGGTTTTGAAGCGACACACCTCCAGATTCCGCGGGGCACCCGATGGAACAGAAGTTGTGGTTCGTCCTCGTTTCTTTTCCTGTAGGCTTGAACTTCCATCCATGAATGCAGATGTAATACTTTGCGTAGAAGCCAAGCACTTCACCCCTTAGCTCCACAGCAGTTCAACGTCAAGATGCCTGAGTTGTGCGAGATTTGTTTCGATCCTTGTACGATATCGTAGACCAAATATTGTATAGTTGATGGGTCTCTTCTTGGTATCTGCCATCGTATACATGTAGTTAGATTTTAATGGATATTCATTTAAAAAAATACAATCAAATAACGCATATCCATACTCACTATTCAATTAAATTCATCCCACGAAGAAAACACACCGTCAAATGGCGTAAAATCCCGCACAACACGTGCCGCTTTGTCACCTTTGCTGTCGCCCACGTGCTAGCGAGCACGCAGGAAGTGGGGAGAAGTGAGGGGGGGGGGGGGGGTAGTCTGCTGACCGCAAAATTTTTTTATAGTAAAGACATAGTTTAGTATCACAAACCAGATTAGTAACCTTGTCATTTTCACCCAGTGAAGAGCTTCCTTCGAGTTTGACAGAATACCGTTGCCTTAAAATCACTATGTACAAAATCCGCACAAGCTGATGGCTAGAAGCATTTTAATGGCTGTGGTGAAGCTTTGGCGGCAAAACAGTGGGCTTGTAGCGCCATTTTCGATTTCGAAGCAAAAATTTAAGATGGTCTCAACAAGAAGCAATTATTCCGACACTAAGCTGCAAACCGTTGTTCAGCGTCTGATTAATAGGGAAGGACATCGTCCAGGGGCCGACTGAACCTGGATTCCCTACAGTACGCTTTGCAAAAAGTCAAGGAAGTGCGTGAAGGTACGACTGCCCCTCCAAACGCCATGTCCCAGCCGCATTGCTCCCAGCTGCAGCGGAGCGGTCGCTTACCCACTGGGTCGTGGAGTGGCCGCGTGTTGGACGACTGGTCGACCGTTAGGTTGCTCTACGCAAGGCCAACGAGGTGAGAAGCTTCCTCTGCCGAATGGCACTACGGCCGGCCTGGTATACTCGCTTTAGTAAACGTTTTCAGCTGCTGGTGTCTCGAAAGGCGTAAAACCTATCGAAGACCAGCAAGGCTTTTCCCGATGGCGATATTACGGACATGTTCAACACGCTCGTCAAGCTCACGATCGAGCGGAAGCTCCGTCCAGCCTGTATGTACGGCATGAACGCGACCGCATTTATGATGCGCTCTAAAACCAAGGATGCGATCGCTGTCCGCGGCTCGTCTATCAAGTGCGTATAACATGTGGAAAACGGAAGCTACTGCGGGCTTCCACCAAACAATTGAGACGAGGCGGGTGAACACCTTTTGCCGTCCAGGTGGCGTATATCGCTTTCCCCGGGGAACGCGTCAGACTCCAAACGGGAACCTCGTTTGGAACGAAGTTTCCGAACGGAGTTGGCGTGTGACCT
>LGSN01001263.1:0-11972 GCA_001314375.1 Phytophthora podocarpi
GTGTTAGTACAAGTGGCGCCTTTGTACTCTTAATAAACACGTCATATCTAAAGCGGAGGTCTCAACTCGTCTTACAACCCGATATAGAATCTAAACTGTGCCAAAAAAAACGGGGGCCCTAATGATTTGGCGCGCACTGTAGTAATACTACTTACACGTAGACGCATCATGAATCATGGTGTATTTACGCTTTCCTCATGATGCTGCGTCAGTGACGCACTGGAGTTTCCGCATACTGTTCTTCTTGGATGGGGGCTGCAGCGCCATTCCACTCGGCAAGCAAGTTTTAATCACATCGGCACTCACAGACAGACCTTTACTCGCTTCGACCGGGACCAACCTGCAGTGAGATGGTATCGCCTCTTCAGCGTTTAGCAGCGACCTTTGCAGCTCTTCTTGTGCTCACCACTGAGGCAGTTGCGCGTCAGGAACGAGACTATCAGGGCTCCAACTCATCGACGGACTGACCATCACTTCGGTTCCACTTTTCAGTTAAGCGCAGCTCCATGACAGTATACGGCCAGCCGGAATTCGACATATTTGCTGTCCCCGTCGTGGCGGTGGATGATTCCAGCGTGATCTACAACACATTCGCTCAGTTTACAGAAGGTTCGACACGGTATAAATACACGGAGGTGCACGGCATTGCCTATTTGTCCTCTAACTCTACTCCATCAGTTGAGTGTTTTGATCTGGATTCGGGAAAAATTCCGTCAATCAATTCTATCGTCTCAGTAATCAACAAAGCCACGGAAGTTCGGGCGTGTCTGGCAGTGACAGCGGCAACTTCGAATGCTCGACTGGTAGTCTGTTTAAGGTCTCGGTGAACGGCACTAACTTTGCCTTATGCTCGTCCAGTTCGTCAGGGTTCAAGATGCATGGCAGCGATATGGATATTTTCGTCAAGTATCTGAAGAGTGATGTGGACTTTGAAGAACCAGCAATAAGCGCAGATACTCTTCGCCAATGCAACAAGGTCTCGTTTTCCAGTGCTGTGACCAGGACTGCTCACAATGCAATACGAGATTGATTGCGGCGCTGAGGCCTCGCCAATAAATAATGGTGTTATTTTCCTTATTTTTCCAGTATGCCGAAGCATGATGCAGCCATTTATCACTATCGTCTCGTCGCNCCGTACCATCCAGCTCGCTCCTGATATTAATACTTGCTATTATCATATTTAGACCAAAATATCACAAATCAACCAGAATATTGGATTATCCATAGTGTCTAAAGACCTCCTACTCATCATGCAGCGAAACCACAAGTCGTTTTTTCTGTTCTTCTCGACAGCTTGAGCAACCGAACTAGCATCCCACAAACTATGATTGTACTGCAGGAAGAGCAGATTTCAAGCGTCATCGGGTTGAGGCTACGACGAAGACGAGAGATTGCAAAATGACCTGAACTATGCTGCAGGAGCGGTTCTTTCAATCGATGGCTCAAATAAATGATGTAGGCCAGCCACAGTTCTATACATTTGGCATCGGGCTATTTATTTTACATTGCACTAAATTGAGGATATGAGGTCAATTAGTTATTGCAGTAAGTTACGGAAAATTATTATTACGGATATTGACATTTGCGAAGCCCTGGCTGTGACAATAACCGGCAAGTCGTTGCTTACTGGAAATCCGATAGCTACCACCAACAGCCGCCAGTTGAAGGCGGCGTTGGATTTCTCGTTAGGTAATTCGTGCTCGTGCAAATCAAAACGGCGGCCGTGTGTCATCGTTCATGGCCTGGGGATCAAGAAGGAACGCGCGGATAATCGAGACCGGTTCTACTACTGGGGCGACTTGGAGGGCCATGCGCCATGCTGTTCGTCGATGAAGTACACTTACTTGAACACATCGGGCAATCCCTGGACGAGCGACACTTTGCAGCAGAAAGTCTGCGATAGAGTCATTGCGGTGAGCGAACCAGCAAAAACTCCACTATTGCTGACACGATCGTTGTTACACACTCAATGGGAAATCTCATGTTAGCAGGCGCGATTGCCACAGGTAAGTGTAGTCTTGCTTCAAGCTCGACGTGGGTGGGCTTGGCGGGGCCTATGAAGGAAAGCATGTGCTCTGACTTCATCCAGGATTCCTGCGCCGGAAAAACGACCAATGTGTTGGAAACAGTCGAAGAAGTCACTGGAAAATGTCCTCCAACGACAGGATTGAAGTCTTTACCGTACGAAGGGGAGAAACACAGTTCTGCTGAGCTCGATGCGGCTTACAAAGCTGCTCAAAAGGCATATCGAGCAAATGTATTTGCAGTTATGTGCGGCGAGAGCTACGTCGGGCTTGTGTCCCTGTATCAATCTGTATTTTGGATGCTTGGCAAGACTGTCCCAAGTCGATAAGGAATGACGGCATGGTAGAGTTCGACAGTTGTGCTGCAGGGTTCCCAGAATCCAAGTTCGGCAACAGTTATCGCGATCATTTCTACAGGACAAAGCTCAATCATTTCGACATGGAATTCGTGAGTGGCGATGCTCTGCTGGATGAGTCCATGATGCCAGTGAAGTGGTTCGAGTGTCTGCTGTAGACAGCGCGCAGTTGGCTCCCAAAAGTGTAATAAATGAAGTATAGATTGTCAGCCCTTCATCATGAAGTTCATGGCCCATGGTGCGGTAGGCAGCGGCTGCCGCAGCCTGCCTGCCGGGCCCCGGCAAGCTTGGCATTCTATTATAGCGATCATTTGTGATGGGGTGCCTGCCTACTGTACACATCAGCCTGATCCCCTACGAGTCAAAGTCAGGCGGGCAGAGCTCATTTTGCTTTCTTCTGTTCGAACCACCAACTCGATCGTCTATCGTCGGAGACATTTGCCTTCACCAAGATGCCGTTGTCTCTTGGGAGTCTTGCAGTGGCTTTGGCGGCTCTACATGTACTTCCATTTGCGTTCTCATCCAATGCAACGGACCATAGCAGATTGGATACACTACATTGGAATGAACTCAAAACTGGGACGCCTCTAGAATGGCCTGCGTTGCGATTCCACTTCAGTATCAAGCGTAGCTCCACGAACATCTACGGCCAGACTGCTTTCGACATGTACGCCAACCCCATCGTACTGGACAACAACAAAAATGTGCTCTACGACGTCTACGCCACGTTCACACAAGACAAGATGCTGCATAACTACACGCTCGTGAACGGTATCGCGTACTCGGAAAGCACCCCGTTCTCCACCGGCAGCTCGTCGTCCGCCCCGACTCCGTTAGTAGAGTGCTCGGACGCCGAATCCAGCAAACTTCCGGCGATCAACTCCATCGTAGCTGCCATCAGTGAAGCCACGACTGGGTCTAGCAATGGCAATGATGCTAATAGCCAATGCACTACAGGCAGCGTCTACAAGACTGTTTTCAGTGGCGTTGACTACGCAGTTTGTGTGTCAACAACGGGCTTTACGATGCAAGGCAGCGATATGGACATCTCGGTGGAATATTTGGAGAGTCACATCAATATTCAGCCCCCGACAATGAACGCTTCCGCGGATCACAAATGTTCGTCTAAAGCTTTGTCCACATCGGTGACAGCACTCGGACACTCACTACTCACTGGAGAACCGATTTCTACCGACAACACGAGAAAGCTGGAAGCTGCCATTGATTTCGGTTTAGATGATTTATCTCCATGCTCCTGCAAGCCGACGCCGCGTCCGTGCATTTCATCCATGGCCAAGGTTTACAGCCCGAGGTGGCAGAAAACCAAGACTCGTTCCCTCACTACTGGGGTAATCTGACAGACCACGCTCCGTGCTGCTCATCGATGAAATACGCCAGACTAGACACGATTAACAATTCTTGGACCAGCCACGACCTACAGCAGAAAGTGTGCGACCGTGCTCTTGCAGTGAGCGATTCTAGCACGAAATCTACGATTGCAGACGCAATTGTTGTTACCCATTCGATGGGCACTCTCATGCTGGCTGGAGCCATTGCTAATGGGCGAGGTGAGCTTGATTCGAGCTCGACATGGGTGGGTTTGTCTGCGCCGATGAAAGGAAGCATGGCCTCGGACTTTGTCCAAGACACCTGTGCTGGAAACACGAACACTATCCTCGAAAAATTTGGAGAAATTACTGGAAGGTGCCCCCCCAAAACGTCAATAAAGTCGCTGGCGTACGAGGGCGAAAGTTATAGCTCCAAGAGGTTGGACGCAGCGTATAAAGCTGCACAAGAAGTTTACCGCGAAAATGTGTATGCCCTTATGTGTGGTGAAAGCTATACCGGACTACTGTCAAAGTACCAAGCGAAGTTTTGGCTACTTGGCAGCATCGTTCCCCACAAGTCTGACAAGAACGATGGCATGGTTGAATTTCAGAGCTGCTCCGTCGGATTCCCGGAATCAATATTCGGGGACACTTATCGTGACCGCTTTTACAGGAACAAACTCAACCATTTCGACATGGAGTTCCTCGCGGATGATTCACTGCTGACTGAAGCCAAGATGCCGGTGAAGTGGTTTGAATGTCTATTGTAACTCAACCTATAAAAATGGTCGTTGTTTGTGTCGTAAGATCCACTACGTATCCTCAATTGCGGCGTTGGCAATTGAGTACATGTATTTCATGTCAGATTGGAATTATGGCACCTAAGTGAAGGCGCTAACGGAGGTGTTGTTATCACTGATAATTGCACTTTACCTTGGTATCAGGCTTAATGAGAGTAAAGCCCACCGTGCAGCACAAGCTAGAGATGAACCAAGAGGCAATCGGGGTGAAAGGATAGACCAAGACGGCAGAGTCCTCTGTTTGTTTTCAAACTACATGTACAAGCTCAAGAATTGTCCTCTTTACTAGCTTTATGTAGGCGAAAGCCTAGTTTTCACAGCAGCACGAACGTCTTGGTACTGTACATGTACTTCGAAGTATTTGCGTCCTTCGATGGTCTATCAATTGACGCTCGATTTCTCGATTGACGCTTTGAACAGATGCAAGGAGAGAAAATGCGTGAAGGTGGCGAAGTATTCGCTCCCGAGTTGGAAACCCGTTCATCATATGAACTTCATGGACCGTAGTGAACCGACTTCTTGGCCTGCACACACTATGTGATCATGTATGATTGTTCTATGTTCTATGATGCTAGGATGTGCTTGGGAAGATTGTGCGAAGCATGGTACCAAAGCAGCAGGTACAATATTGGAACGGACAGAGAGCAAAAGTTCACTCCACTTTCTTTTGTTCGAACCAACGTCGCAAGCATCCGTCGTCGCTGCAACTGAGAGATGTCGGCACCAAGTCTCAGCCTCCTCGTGGTAGTTGCAACAATTGTTGCGTTCACGGCACCGACAATTGCAATTCAGACCAACTCAGCAGTTCAACGACATCTCGAGAAGGGGACGCCATTAGAATGGCCCGCTCTGCGATTCCATTTTACTATCAAGAAAGACACCCTGAAGGTTTATGACCAGACCTCCTTCGACATGTACGCCAACCCCGTTGTGATGGACGACAACCAAAACGTGCTATACGACGTCTACGCCACATTCACGCAAGCCAAGTCACTACACAACTACACGCTCGTCAATGGCATCGCATACTCCGAAATGACCCCCTTCTCGACTGGCAGCTCTTCGGCTGCTCCGACTCCCGTAGTGGCGTGCCTAGACACAGAGTCTGGCAAACTTCCGGCTATCAACTCCATCGTGGCTTCCGTCAACGAAGCTACAGCAGCGGCCAACCAGAATGGGAATAGCAGTGTCGTTTCTACGTGCGCGACGGGCAGCCTCTACGAAATGGCGCTAAACGGTGCCAACTACACTGTCTGTGTTTCAGGTACAACGGGGTTTACGATGCAAGGCAGTGATATGGACGTATCGGTGGAGTATTTGGAGAGTCACATCGATATTAAGGCACCAACGATGGAAGCCACCGCGGCAGACAAATGCTCGGCTATGGGGTTGTCGAGCTCGGTGAGCGATATCGGCCACTCACTGCTCACTGGAGAACCGATGCCGTCAGGTCACAAACCAAAGCGAGGTGTTGCGCTGCCCTGATAAAACTTTGCAACGTAGTTTTTTCTCGGCGCCTGCCAAGATTTGTCCACCTACGGGATGCGAATTCGTCAGATCCAGGGTCTACTTTAGACAGTCGATTCCTGAAAGAACTACAGCTATTCTTCGTAAAATTGCAGTTATGCGCTATTGATGTTGCACAAGATTATAGTTTCGTGGCGTTCAATATCAACTCAGTTAGTGTGTGTTTTTCTCTAAATTTCCAACCGGGGTCGAAAGAACCGCTCGAGGCGAATCGCCGGCCCTTGATACTTGGATTGACTTCATTCTAAGTACGAATCGTACTTAAGCTGTACCCACATTACTAAATCTTTTCGCCATGGGAGATTTACGAAATGACTTGAATTTGTATTGGTGCGGTTTCGTAGGAATCAGAGAACTGACCCGATTTGGCGAATTTAGACGGAATTCACAATATAATGCAGTGTTTCAAGAAAGAACATGTAGGCCGAACTAATTGATTGATTGGTGCTCCGTAGTTGTGACCTTATCCGTCGTCAGGGCGACATTCGGCAGTGAAGGAACTCAGTGGCGAGCTTTTCTTGTAGAATTCTACCATGACCTGATGCAAATCCTGGCCCTAGGACACTGAGCAGCAGCAAAAATGTAAACAAACTTTTTCCGTGAGCGATTCTAACTCACAATCCACAGTTGACGAACTCATTGTTGCCCCGCATTCACCGAACAACTGGTGGTTTTAGAAATTTGAACACTATTGATATCGAGCTCGATGTGGTGGCTTTGCAACAATAGAACCTGTCAAGGGCCATTTACTTTATCCGAACGAAAGACCATTTTTAGAGAAGTTATTCGCGATATTAACAATAAGGTGAATACCACAAGTGCAAAGCACAATACTTAAGTACAGTATTCTGAGTTCCGTCTAAATTCACTAAGTTGGGTCGACTCCCGGATTTCTATGAAACCGCACCAATACAAATTCAAGTCATTTGGTGAAATCGCCCATGGCGAAAACATATGGCATGTGGACACGTGTTAACTACGATTCGTACTTAGTACGCATCAAGGGCATCATTTGCCAGGTGAGATTGAACAAATCGGCCTGGGAAATTTTGAGTAGAACCCACAATATTATGAAAGACAAAGTACGCGGAAGATCCTGTGGGGATGATGCACACACGCGTTGGTCCTTCATTGCATAAAGTTCATACAGCACTATTATATTATTAGATAGGGGGAACTATAAAGCAAGGCATATTAATAAGAGTGTCACGAGAATCGAACGCAATAATTTCTGACCTGCGCACTGAAGTTCTTACATGTTTGGCGGCATCACCTTCTTCATGTCGCTCTTACCGTACCTATAGCTTCAGATTTGCTTGTTTGCATGGGCCCAAATACTGTACCGGTAACTTACAGTCTGTCAGCAGCATTAGCGCCAGCGCCTATCCGTAAGGAATCGGCGGCAGATTTCCCAACTGAGTTGGGCCGAATCATTGTGCATTCTTCGGTTTAGGTCAACAACACGAGTGGCCTGAAAGGCTGCAGTCTATTTGCACCGAAATGGCGTTTACCTGTTTGTGTATCGTGGCCTTCACAGCCTGGTTTGGGCATTCCACACAGGCGAACGTTGTTAAAACAACTGATTTGCCATCTCTGAAATTCCAATTTATGCTCAAGCGCAGCTCCACGGCGGTGCATGGTTTGTCCGACTTCTCCTTGTCCGCGAAACCCGTCGAATTCGCGGATGGCGACAGCGTACTCTACGACGTTTTTACGTCTTTTACTGAAGACAACACAATTTACAACTACTCCCTCGTCAACGGTATCGGTTTCTCTTCAAGTTCCTCGGAAGTTAGCACTGTAAATCCATCCGTGACGTGCCTGGATTCAGAATCAAATAACCTTCCGCCAATCAACTCTATTATCAGTGCGCTTAACGAAGCTACTGCTGTCTCAAGTGCCCCAGGGAGTGATCATAGTGCAATCGAGTGCTCGGGTGGAAATTTATTCAAAATTACGGTCAACGGCATCGATTTCGCATTGTGCGCGTCGGGTTTGACGGGATTTACGATGCAAGGCAGCGATATGGACGTGAAGGTGGAATATCTGGGAAATCACGTGAATATCCAAGAACCGATTCCGATTCCGATTCCGATTCCGATTCCGATTCCGATTCCGAATACAAACTCGAAACAGGACTGCAGGACGGTGGTAATTCCTAGCTTGATTACACCGATCGGACGGTCTCTGCTGACCGGGCACCCGATTCCAAACAACGCAAGGTATTTGAAAGCTGCGTTTGATTTTTTGTTTAAAGGCTGGTCGACCTGTTCGTGCAAATCGACCCCTCGTCCGTGCATCTTCATCCACGGAATGGGAGTAAAGGAAGAGATGCCTACAAACCAGGATAATTATACGGATTACTGGGGCGAGCACTTGATCGACCACGCGCCGTGCTGTTCATCGATGAAGTTTGCGCACCTGAATACGGTAAATAATACGTGGACGAGCGCAAGTCAACAACAGAAAGTGTGTGATCGAGCACTCGCAGTGAGTGACAACAGTACGGATTCAACGATCGCCGACACTATCGTTGTTACCCATTCGATGGGTAATCTCATGTTTGCTGGCGCACTTGCCAATGGACTTTGCAGTCTAGGCTCGAGCTCAACGTGGGTAGGCTTGGCGGCACCTATGAAGGGGAGTATGGCGTCTGATTTCGTCCAGGAGTCCTGTGCTGGTGAGACCAACGCGGTTTGGGAAAAGATTGGAAATATCACGGGGCGATGTCCTGCGAGCACTGCATTGAAATCGCTGGCGTACGAGGGTGAGGGCTACAGCTCGGAGGAAATGAATGATGCGTACGCAGCAGCACAAGAAGCTTACCAGACGAACGTGTTCGCACTCATGTGTAGCAAATGGTACTCCGGTATCCCATCCTCGTACCAGGTAGAATTCTGGGCTTTAGGCACCGTGGTTCCTCATAAATCGCGCAAGAATGATGGCATGGTAGAATTCCAGAGCTGTGCTGCAGGGTTCCCCGAATTGGAGTTTGGCGAAAACTGGAAAGATCGCTTTTACGTGACCAAGTTGAACCATTACGGCATGGAGTTCCTGTCTGGTGATGCATTACTGAATGGGGCGAAGATGCCTCTGAAATGGTTTGAGTGCTTGTTGTAGCTCGCATTGAGTAGGGCAATTTTTAAGCAAAAATTAATCAGATTTTATATTAGATTTATTCAACAGACAAAGTCTGAGTGAGGTCAAAACTATGCCATGGGATTGTCTAAAGCAAACACTGGAACCATTTGATAGGCATTTTCTTCTCGTCACGGATTGAATCACCGTACAGAAACTCACTGTCATAGTGGTTCAACTTTGTCTTGTAAAAAGGGGATTTCCAAGTATCGCCAAACTTTGACTCGGGAATTCCAGCAGCGCAGCTTTGAAACTCCACCATGCCGTCGTTCTTGTCGGACTTGTACGGAACCATACCGCCTAGCACCCAAAACTCAGCTTGGTACTTTGACGGCAGTCCAGAATAGCCGTCACTGCACATAAGCGCCGATACGTTCTTCGTATACGCCTCTTGAGCTGCTGTATACGCTGCATTTAACTCGTCGGAGCTGTAATTTCCACCTTGGGAAGGTAGAGACTTGAGCGCCACAGTCGCAGGACATCGTCCAGTGACGTTTGCAACTTTCTCCAGAAGAAAGTTGGTCTCTCCAGCACAGGTGTCTTGGACAAAGTCTGAAGCCATACTTCCTTGCATCGGTCCTGCCAAACCCACCCACGTCGAACTGGAATCCAAACTGCATTTCCCCGTAGCAATCGCTCCAGCCACCATGAGATTTCCCATGGAGTGGGTGATGATAATGGTATCGGCAATGACGGACTTCGAACTTCTCTTACTCACTGCAACTGCGCGATCGCAAACTTGCTGCTGCAGCGTGTTGTTGGTCCAGCCGTTGTCCACCGTATTCAGCATTGTGTACTTCATCGACGAGCAGCACGGCGCATGATCGGTCAAATTGCCCCAGTAGTAAGAGAACGAGTCGACGTTCTCCGACTTCTCCTCGTCAACACCCATGCCATGAATGAAGAGGCATGGACGCTTCGTCGACTTACAAGAGCAAGAACCATCCGGTGAAGATGAATCGTCATCATTCCAGAAATCAAAGTCGAACTCAGCTTTCAAGGCTCTGTTAACACTGGGAAAAGCTGTGAGCAATGATCTTCCTATTGCCGTCACTGACGTTGCTGATGCCACCGTTTCACACTCACGAGCCGCGTCAGCCTTAGGCGGTAGTTCCACAACGTGCAGATACTCCACAGCAATATCCATGTCACTCCCAGTCATGGTAAATCCAAATGAGTCCGTTGCACACAACGCGAAGTCGATGCCGTTCACGGACACCTTGAACTTGCCATTCGAGCACTGACCAGCACCACTACTAGTTCCCGTGTTTGATACAGCCGTAGCATCATTGAACGCTGTGACAAAGGCATTGATCGGCGGGAATTTGCCTGATTCCGAGTCCAGGCACGTCAAGGACGGGATCGCATTTCTGTCTAGCATGGAGGCAGTGGTCAGGTAGGCGACACCGTCTGCCAGCGTGTAGTTGGTCGTCGTCGTGTCTTCCGTGATAGTAGCGAAGACATCGTAGAGCACAGAGTTACCATCGTCGGACACGACAGGGGTGGCGAACATGGAGAACTCCGACTGGCCGTAGACGGTCATAGAGCTGCGCTTGAGTGTGAAAATGAAGTTAAGAGTTGGCCATGTCGTCGCCGTCTCAACTTTGAGGATCCGTGCATCCTCGTCGTAAAGCTGTGTTGCATCTACCTGCGTCGAGAGTGCGAGCAACCCTGTGAAGGCCACTGCCAAACACAGAAAAGAAGACGACATCTTGATATTTTGCTGCGGATGAAGATAGTTGACGTGCTTGGATTGTGTGGCAGAAGGCAAATTGAAATGTGAGATCGAGATTCCTGTAAGCCAAGATATCGCCACGTGATCACACGGAAAGCAGGATACATGTGGGTAAAGTTGATGACGGTGTGTTCATTTACTCCGTCATCAACTTTAGATAGAGTCAGATCAATTGCAATGGCGGAGTGATCTCCAGAGAGCATAGATCAACGTTACCGTAATCTTTATTGGCGATCACCATATACGGGCAGTATTTTTACAACCAATCGAAAGCGTTTATTTCATGAATTCTGTTGTTTGATTGGTTAGGAAAATAATCCGTCACAAAATCACAAATATGACTGTCTGTTTGCACAAAAAGTTGTAAGCACTCTGAGATATGATAAATTCGGGGTCGAATCAGTAGAAAAGAAGTAATATTTCTTTACCGATAGTATTGAAAAAGTAATATCAGAGTAATATTATTAACACTTCTTACTATCCTATTATCTTGGCCCATGCAGGCCTAAGATAAAAGGCAACGTATTGACACAAGGATCCTCAATTGAGGCACTAAACCAAAACACATCTGCTGGAAAGCCGGGGTGACAGGTAATGTTTACTAGCTGGTTGGCTTCACGAGCTCCACCAACTTACAACTACTGTAACCAACATGCATATCCCTTAGTACCGGTAGTACCGTAGAACTTGTTGATTCCGACATTGATGTTTGAGTAGGGTAGGGTAGACCCAAACCTAAAAACGTAATGTCCACCTGTTATACGTAATTATACATAGTGTACCACATGTTTGGTACCAAATGCTGTGAGGTTTACCCCGATTACACCCGGCAAGTGTGTCCGTGAGCGCACGGGGCAGCAATCCTTTGTATTAGGCTGTGTACTGCCGCAAAAGCTGGTCAACGACATCCGTTTCAACCTCACCTACGCAGCTATGTAGTAGACCTAGTGTTTCTAGTCTCTCTGCTAGGTTGTCATAATTCTCAGCAAGCTCAGGATCGTAGGTACTATCAGAGGACGCGCACGAGAACCCGTTCGCTATAGGATAGTGGATGATATGCTGTT